>JANHGO010000736.1:0-38456 GCA_024606505.1 Aquila spilogaster
CGGAACTGGAGCATTAACTCTTTAACTCCCAATGCATTACATGATGTTACGATGTGGAATACCGATAATAAAAAAAAATCATAAAACCATGACAGATTCATAGTTCAACGTGTACTTACACAGAGCAGGATCTGCATGGAATGAGCTCTTACATTTTGTATTCCCACTTAGAGAGATTATCCTTAGTGCAATTGCATATCAGATGAAGTTTTTTTTCTACTGGATTGTAAGCATCCTAATCTGACACAATTTTACCATACTTCTGTTTGATGTGTACAGGTACTTGTTAGAGTATAACGAGTGGTCTAGATGTCAAGAACCTCAAAACATCGTGCAGTGGAATGTCACTCTCTTTTCCATTCTCCTAGTCCTGGGAGGAATAGAGTTCATTCTGTGTTCCATACAGATAGTCAATGGTATTCTTGGAGGAGTGTGTAGACTGTGTTGTGGCAATGATGAGGTAAGCCATTTTTTCAGCTCGTTATCACTGTGTTTCTCAGGGAGTTAAGAAAGTTAAACACTATTGTTACTGATACTACTGCCAAGGCTTAGCAGCTGTTTTTCAGGCATTCTTAAGCAGCAACTGAATGTATAATTTATTTGTAATTTTTAATGTGACCCTGTGTTTTCAGCATTTTCATGTAGTGTTTGACCACATGCATTTAGCTATTTGCTCAGCTGTCTGCAGTGAAGTTAGTCTTCATGTGAACTGGAAGGAGCACATGTACGCTGCCGTACATGCAGTCATCAGCGCTGTGTAGGTGATATAACAAAAATACATATCTTAGGCTGGCAGGGATCTTTGTTGTAGCCTAAGCCATTATTGCACAGTGTGACAGAGTTTTGTGGTAGGCTGCTTCTTCCAGCTATATTACTTCAGCCTCATAGTTTGCTCACAGCAGCAGATAGACTACTGAGGATATGTGTGTTGCATATAATAAAAACTGCAGCAAAACCCTTGCTTAGTAAATGTAGCATAAGAGAAGGAATTAAACTGCACATACATAGTAAAGCTTGCAGACAAATCTGAAGGACTCTTTGAAGGTTTGCTTTTGTATGTTTTGGGGTTTTATGAACAAGGAAAGGGAATTTCCCCCAAGTTTCTTTAGCGTCTGTTAGACACTTTGAGACTGCAGTTAAAATCAGTCTGTAGCGGAACTGTGATTGAGCACCTGGTGGGAAGGCGGGGACAGCCTGGGGGAGCTCAGGTGCATGCAAAGGGCTGGAGCCAGGATCCACCCCTGCCCAGACCTCTTAAGGGTTGGCAGTGGAGGCAAGGGGATCTTGCTGGAGATCCCTGCCTGCCTGAGGCCTTCCAAGGGTAAGCAGATTTTTTTTTTCCTTTGTTTCTTTATCCGTGGCTGTTGCATTTGGGCTTATCCTCGCTTGCTGCAGCCTAGGACTTCACTACCCTGCTATTATTACTGTGCTTTCCATCACATTATAGTGTTACCCAGTCTTGTAGATACAGTGTTGGAATTGCCTTATAGTATGAAAGTGATATGATTTATAACACGTACATGTTATGGCCGAGAGCATTTCACATTTTGATTTGACATGGTTGAATGTTGTGGCACTTTGAGAGCATTACTGTCTTCTGCTTCCTGTCTTCCAAGCTGTTACTGGAGTTTACAAGGCTGTGCTGTTGCTGTCTGGATCTGGTTGGGTTAATTTTAGCTCTTACAGTTAGATACAGTATTAGCATTCTTCCCCTTAATATGTGTTTATTTCTTTTTGTTTCCCTCACAGACGCTTTCTTGCTAGAAAACCAGAAAATGAGTTGAAGTTGGCGCATTGAGTATCCTGTGTTGTGTTGGGTTTTTTGTTTTGTTTTTTAATATTGTATGTATACTGAAATACAGTTTGTTGTCAACCTGTGCAGTCACCATCAGTTTAACTGACTTAGGGCCAGCCTCTATTGTTGAATTCGAATGCGTGTTTTCCACTGACCTGCCTGCATCTAAAGGTAAAATCAGATGCTTTGGTCCATTTCATAGTAGACAAATGGGGTCAATAAAGGTTTTTTTGTTTTTTTTTTTTTTACTCCCACAACAGCTCTGTACTTCATGCTGCTTTCCCAATAAAGTTGCGTTTTTCATTCTGATGTTGGAATGAACATGAACTGAATGTAGTCTGCCCTGGAAATAAATGAATTCTCAACTGACACAACAAATAAAACAGCAGTAAAGTATGGATGACCAAGGGCAACAATAAACTTCTGCTTTTAAAAAAAGAACTGGAAAAGTATCAGGATATTCAAGTGTGGATTTTTCTGAGCTTCTCCTGTTTCAAAGTAAGGTTTGTATTAAAGTTACCCAGCAGCTGTCAGTGCTTCTGCCTATGCTGAAGCTGTTTTCTTGATCTTAGAGGAAAAGATAGCAGTGGTCTAGAACATAGATATAAAACTGAGGAGAAACTTCTTTATTTCAAGTCCCAGCCAACCCCTGTGATTCTACCACATTATAACCTACTTTTTCCATTCAGCAGATACTGTCAGTGTAAGAGATGCTTCAATCTTCAAACTCCTTTCCTCCCAAGGAGTGCTAGGTTCCTGAAAGTATGGGTCTGGGTTCTCCTTTCTAGCCTTGACCAGCAGGCCCCCGGGCATGGCAGTATAGTTCTGATTCAGGTCAGCAGTGAGAGGCTAATCTGAAATATTAGGCTTCACCAATAAGCAAACTGGAGGCAGTATCCAAAGATCCTGTGCAAGGCTCTGAAGTTTATCTTGCAGCATATTGCAGCGAATGTTTTACCCTGCAGTAAAGTAAATCTGAGTAATGCGCTGCCAACAGCATTACTGGCAAGGTCAGTATGCCAATAGCAGTGGCATTTTTCAAGTTAAAAAAAAAAAGAAAAAGAAAAAAAGAAAACATGACATGACATTGGTTTCCAAAAAAATGAGACTGATTACTATTACTTCTCTGCTTTGCAATTAGCAGATCATGTCTTCTTTGAAAATGGACAAGTTAATTTCTGTTTGTGGGAAAAAGGATTTCCCACAGGTGTCAGTGCATATTTAATACTACTTTTAACTAGGAGTGTGGTCTTTAAAAGTAGCCAGAAACTTGAGGGTTTTTTTCGGTCTCTCATCTAACTCTGTCACATACAGATATGTGTTAAAGATATGCTAAAGGAAGTTAACTGAAAATGGGAAATTGCACACACAGGTCCATAGCAGCAAAAAAAAAAAAAAAAAGCCTCCTTGGTAGGAGGAGTTTGTGTTTAGAAACTCAGCGTAAGTAGTTCTTACCATATCATTCATTCATACATAAAGTATGCAGAATTAGTTGAGGGCATTCTGTAGTATAGCTTCTGCACGCTATATTTATCCCTGTCTTGCTGTGCTGTGGGAAAGATGTGCATGTATGCATGCACACTCAGTTCCTTGTTGCTGTGCAGTATGATGTTTTTGTATGTGAAAAAGCACTTTGAAAGAGGATCTGCAAGGTTAAATTGTGTGTGAAATGAGGGGTGGGAGGAAGAGGAAAAAATAATCTGATGGAATATGGTGTAATTCCCAGAAAATTTAAAGATTTTTTTGCTTATACACTTGCATAATTACTAGTTGTTAGAGAACTGAAGCAAGCTTAGGCATGTCAATGAACAGAATGGTTAGGGGAGAGTTTAGAACTAAAACCGTAGCTCAGATCTATGTAATACCACTAATGTCACCATTCGGTGTTCATGCTGCTTAAAATAAGCTGCTTGAACTCCTTCAGTGCCTAATGGCTAAGGCAGAGTTTGGGGAGTTTTGTTAGTTATGTTGTAGAAAAGCAGTTGTTTTGGGTTAGATTCCTTTCAGTTAGCAGAGCAGTCCTTCATCCAAAATAAACAGAGGGTTTTCAGTAATGAGCTCTGTATGGACTCATGGACATTGACAGCAACAGGAAACCAGCTCTTGCAACACTTAAGATATTTTGGAAACTAATTGCCAGGCTTGCTTAATACTTGGTGTAAAATGGTGGTGTCCTGTTCTAGCAGTTCAGTGTGTTGGCAACAAAACACTTCTTGATGTGACGTTTGCAGAGCTCAGCTTATATATAAAGTCAGTCATGCCACGTGTTGGTACACTGCAGATTGGATGCTATTTCAGGTGTCACTTTCTAAGTAAGTTTCTTCTAAACTGAGCAGGATTACTGTGGGAAGTTGCCCACTCAGTAATAATTTAGGCCTTTGCTTTTAGGGAAAAAAAGAAGGCAAAAAAAATATATATATTGACCTATTAAATGAACTGTGAGTCTTGTAATAAAAATCAGTCCTGGGTTCTGATGTGCCTGCTTTTAGTTCAGCTATTTTCCATTACTAGTAAGGTACAGTACTGATGCCACATCTGTGAGTCTGCCAGGGAAGGTTTGTCACTGGTTCCAGTGGGAGGGAGGGCCTGAAAACATGCCCGTGGTGATCAGGGAATAAAAGGAGGAAATATGGGAAGAACCTCAGAGTAAGGTCTGAGGGCTTTAAAGTGAAATCTCTTGGAAAAAGAGGGAGAAAGGAAAATGGAGAAAGGGAGAGTCCCAGCAGATAATGGATAGAAAAAAAGTGGTGCAGTTGCATGGGTACTGCCATGCCCATTTCCTTGGGAAACCTCATTCAAAGCAGTAGGAAGGAATTAGTTAGAACATGTAACTCAAACAACTTTGAAGAGAGCGAGAGAAGCCTAACACGTGCACAGCCTGAACCAGCTCATGAGAAAACAGAAGGAAAATGTGTAATGGCATCATTGATTCTAAAAGATCCCCATTTTTTTTCTCTGATGTTGAACTTCCTATTAAGCAAACCTTAAGCTTGATCTTTAATTGCTTTTCTGATGACTTACCAGGGCAAGGGAAGATGTGGGTTATGCTTTGATGTTCAAACAGCTCTGGCTCTGTTGTTCTGGAGTGGACACTTAGCTGCGTAGGGCTGTCAGAGTGATGACAAATGAAAATGAGGAAAGTGCCTGGCTCCTGCTTTCCACAGTACAAAGCCACAAATGCTTTTCAAAAAGCAGCCAGACCTTTTGTTATATACTTAGGTGTAAGTACAGAATAAAACAAGAAAAATAGCAGGATTTATCTCATCGAACAGTTCAGCTTCATCATCCTGCTGAAAATAATAATAATATGTGATGATATCTGCCTGGCACTTTCTAGCTGGTGTTGTTTGGGCTTCTGTGTACCTTGTGATGTGCCCAAGACTCAGGTTGGTGTTTCTGAAGGGATGCCTCACATCAGCGGCCAGTGTTGGGCTCCACGGGAGCTCTCGTGTGCAGTCCAATGTTTCCTTTAGATTGTGTTGCTACAGTTTTCTAATAGTAATAGCTATTGCTCTTAGGCCAATATCTGCCAAGCTTTGCTGTTAATTCCATGAACTTTGAGGCAATACGGGCTTTCTGTGCAGATGTTTGACATTTGTCGAACAGCCCCCCCTACTCCATGTAAGGTCAGAAAAATTATTGCTGCGGTAAAGATGAACGATCTGCCTCATGCCACAGTGCAGCTGCACAGGAATCCATTTTATCAGCAGGAGTGTGTTTCTAAGCGGTCACTAGGAAATGAGATTTTTTATGTTCCTTCCTGAGTCTAACTTGTAGACATATTTCATTAGGAAGATCATTAAGGAGGATCTTTGAGAAGGGAAACTGCTACTTAAAGACATATGCTCAGAAAGGACAAATAGTTTAGACGGCAGAATTTGTCTATTGTTCTACCAACCATTAAGCGCTTCTGTAGCAGTGGAGTCATACCCCGGTCACCAGGTCCTTCTGAATATGAAGTGACTGAATCAAACAGAGGAGGTCAGAACACTTTTTGTATTTAAAACCTCGTAATCTTTTCTTAGCTTAGAAGAGCAAAATTTCTAATATTCTTGAGAGATGGCTTTAGAAACATGTGGAAGCTGTCTGAGCTGTCTGCTGGTCCCTCTTGCGCTTTGGAGTATTGTTGTTAATGTCCTTCTGTACTTCCCTAATGGGAATGCTTCATATGTTGCCAGTTACCAGCATCCCAACTACGTGTGGTACTTTGAAGGCATCTGTTTCTCAGGCGTGATGGTAAGTGTTGATTTTATGGATTTTTAATGACTTGCAATTCTACTGCAAATAATCTTCAGTTACTGTGCAGTGAGATAATTACGCTTCCGAAGGAAGTATGGATTTCTTTCTTGAAACACTATGAGCGGAAAACTTGATCGATCTGAAGAAACTGTGAATAGATGAATGACATGCTGTGTATGCTACTTTATTTCGTGCATGAGATTTTGCAAGGCTGATTTATTTTTCCCGTTGGCTTTTTGCTTACGTGTAATTTACACTTGTGTTATTGAGTCTTGCACTATTTTGATTTATTCCTTTATGGACTTAGAATTAAAGCTCCTTAGCAAGACAAAGCAAAGATCTGTCAGAGCCTATTGTAACTGTCCAGACATTTTTAAGCTCTGTATACAGAGGAGTGGATACAGTTCACAGTGTCACTGTTATGAGATATTCTCTGTATTCAGCCTAATATTTCCTCATTGAAAGGAGTGCCTTTCTGAGTGTCACCTTGTGATTCTGGAGTCCAGATCTTATTTATGGAAGTTCTAGTACCAGGTTTAAATAACCCAGTAAGCAAATGGAAATTCATCGTACTGCTGACTTCTTTCTAGCACATGTGTGTTGGTAAGGAAGATGGTTTCTTGATCTGTGTAACTGTCAGGAAGAAGCTGTTGAATTGATGTGGTCATATCGATAAAATATCCTTTGTTTCATTGATATTGATTCATATGAGCTTAGCTTTATTCTTTCCACTTCACTGGTACAGCTGTGTCCATGCTTGTAACGTGTCACTGGGATGGGAGACATGTTATTCTTAAACCTAGTAAACACAGTTCCGTTCCATGGTGCTTTCCTAGTGAACAGTTGTAAAATGTAAACAGAGTTTGGCTCACCACGGCTGCACTCATTTCACTCACTGTGTTCCCTTACAGATTCTTCTGCTGGCAGTAATTCTCATAGCACTGGAATGTAATGTGTTCTATCGGTGCTGCCAGAGCGAGAGCTGTAACAAAACCTACAGAGTGAGTCTATCTTTTATTTTTATTTGTCTCTGACATTTGTTCTCCATGGCTTCCTGCTCCTGTGTTTCGAGTACATCCTTCTCCTCTGCTCTGGTTCCGCTTCTTTTCACAGAGAAGGATTCTGAGTCAGGTTGAGAGGTCACAGAAAGGGCAGCTCTTTCCTGTTGATGCATATTAAGGATGGAAGAAAAGAAATTTGTAAAATAAGATAAAATAAGAAGGTTGGAGTGTTTTAACAGTCCCCCAACTAAAGAGCTTCATCTCTTTGTGTTATTTATAAGGTTGTTGTGTTTTTTTTTCCGGTACCAACTCAATATGCAATATCTGGGATGCAGACATGTTTAACATGTGCTTGTATTTTCCTCTTGCATTCTGGGATATGATTTTGTAGGAATGTGAGTTTAAGAAAAGATCAGTATTTAACTGAGTTTGAAACTGCCTTAAACCCTGTCTTAATCTTCATTCTTTGTGTGTATGCTTACTGATCGGTGCCTAGTATTTTTCTCTCAGTAGTGAAGACTGGGACAACTGCATGTGAAGTTCAACCCCAAGAATGTAGGCTGGCAGGGAGAATGACTGCATATGATGCGAAGACTGCCTTCATACAGTATTACTTTTCTCTCTCCAGAGTTTTATTTCAATTGTGCTAGCCATGCTTGGAGTTGCTTTCTCTGGATACAGTTGCATCATTTTTACCTTGGGGTTGATCCAAGGCCCCTTCTGCAATTCATCAAGTGGATGGGATTACATCTTCAAAGATACTGTTGGAGGGTAAGAAACATCAGTTTTGACTGATAGCATGAACCGTTCATCAAAACAATTGTCAGACAAATTCTCTCAGAACGTTACACAAAATGGCACAGTCTCTTGAACACAAAACCTATGCTATAAGAGTTTTTCAAGTTCTTCAGTGAGCAACAGAATCTTCAAAGAAAGGTATTTGCCTCCTAATGACGAATGCCTAAATGTAAGAATCTTTGTACTGATCAGACCTGGAGATCCATAGCTTTATCTGGTGGTGATCACAACCATGTGTAGTAAAAATAAAAGATCAGATTCGGTGTAGATGTATATTTCCGCAATATTCTCTAAAATTCCTCAAGTTCTTAGTTCAAAGATTATAGAATGGCATTTTTATATTTAATAACTCAGTAGGTTTCCCTTCAACACCTAAACTCAATGAGATGTGCAGTTTGATCATTGGAAGGTTATGCATACAGCTACGGTGTCTCATAGAACACCTGAACAAAGTGTTTTTGGTGTGTCGGACTCTGGAAGCTTGAAACATTTCATAAGATCGCATCTTGCGGAAGCATCCCCACATTATTTACATTCTCCCTTTAGAAAGACTTGACTTTTTCAAGGTATATGATGCCAGGCTCTTCCAGCTGCATATGAATGCACTGTGGATTAAATTTGTCAGTGTATCATAGGCACATTTCTTCAGCATACAACAGGAGTAGTTCCTATAATGTAGGTATAGCCATCTCTGACTTAAGTCAGCTCTGTTTTAACACCCTGAAATGCATCCTGCGGTCTCTGTTACGTATTGCCAGCATTACCATCCCATTTGGAAATACATGTGGGAGCTCGATTTTAACTTAAAGGGCCAGATGCTGAACAATGCGCTCAAAATTATGAATGTTTGGGAAATAAACAGCCATCACTGAGCAAGTGATTCGAACAAAGCTTCTTGCAGTGAACCACCAGGCTATAGCATGTCTCAGTTAAAAGGGCACAGCTGGCACTTGCCATTCCTCAAGGATGTAAAATGTGGTTCTGGAAGTCGCACGTGGTGACGCACTTCAGCTCTGCCATTCAGGCTGCATGCTCTGGTCTGAATGATGACATCTGTGTGTTCTTGCACTTTGCACAGTAGTTATGTCATCTAGACATAATCCAAAGCTGAAATTAAATCAGGGAAGGAAGTCCCTTCTTTAGACATTGCTTCTGCTGTTTGGAAAAAAAAAAGACAATCTCTTTGTAACATTTGGGTGTCTTACTGGGAAGTTAACGAAGCAGATGAGGAACACAAGTCTTTATTCAGCTGAGTTTGGCAAACTTATCTAGGATTTACTCTACTGTAATAGAAGACCAGACTCTGGCTCCTAAACTTCAAGCATGTAAGGCCTAGTATGGGTTTTCTATATAGTAAAGGTAAAATAATGTGTATTTGAATTTAATTGGAAAAATCACATTTAATTTGCCTCACGTTGCTTTTTCTCTAATAGGTACCTCACTGATTACTCTGCTTGGTCTCGATGCACTGAACCTGCTAATGTAGTGGAATGGACCATCATTTTACTCTCTATTCTGATGACTCTTAGTGGACTGGAGTTGATCATCTGTTTTCTTAAAGTGGCTGCTGAGCTGAAACGGACGCTGTGTGGGACCTATTCTGTTTTTATTCAGGTAACAAAAGACGCGAGGTCACTTCTTCAGCATCTTAAAGGTCAGTTTAGCTTCAGCAGTTTCTCTCTGTGTAAGACCTTCCCTCTTGGTTTAGGCATTCTCTTTGCTCCTGCACGTTTATTAGCAGAAGATACACGCTGATAGTAAATCTGCTGTGTCCTGGGGGTATCCAAGGGTGGCTGACTGCTTGCTCTAACCTTTAAGGCTATGATTAAAGAAAAATGTGGCTGAGAATTTTACTCCTTTGTCAGCAAAAGCTTCTGAACACCCTTCTTCTAGCTTTCAGTTGCGTGTATGTTGAGTTTAGGTTTGGAGATGGATATTTAAGTCAAACAACTTATATGTTAGCTTGAGCTGAAAAAAAAACCAGAAACAAAAACCAACAGGCCTTACACTTCCTTCCTTTTTGTTTGCAGGCTGGGATTCTCTGAAAATGGCAGAATGCTGAACCACTGTGTTTTCCTAAAGAAAAGCTGTTTTCTTACCTGTCTAGTTGTCCCTGGCAGTGACTCTTTACTGTTTTTTTTTTTTTACCCTCCAGCTTGTTCTGACAGTAGGGAGGTTTGAATACTGTGGAACTCCATTTGTAGTAAAACCATCTTTATGGAATAAACTGCTATTATATTTTTAGTACCTTCTCTTTGTTTAGAAAATGAGAGTATTTGTCATTCTGAAAGGGCCTGATTCAAAGTCTAGTATGTCAGGAGAACTTCTCCCTTGAGAATTAGTGTGCTGGATGAAGCCATGGTTTGTACATGACTGAATTTTAGTTACAGACAAACCGTGATGGTCGTGACAGACAGTAGCCTGTGCTGCGTTTTCTGTCCTAGAAGCTTGTTAACTGTACAAAGCAATATCTGACAGAAGTCTAGCAAGTCTTACTGAGGTAAGGCATCTATGCCTGACTGAAGATGAGATATGCATCTCTGAAGTCAGCCTAACTAGTTAGTGTGCCTTAGTAGGTGCACTGGGTTTCTTCTTTTTTACTCAAGAGGCGGGCTTTTTTTTTTTGTTTTTAATCAAGTATTCTGAGAATTTAGGAAATGTATGAGGAAAGCCTGTGAACACCACGTGCTACCTTATTGGTACTCTGTAAATATCCTGGCCTTGCTGTAGCAGAAGGCTAACGTTCTCGCCAATAAAAATCAGAAATTCAGTCATTTAGTTCTGTTTCAAGACAATTTTGAGATTTTGCATTGGTTTTCCTCTGGCAGATATTGTGAAAAGCTGATTTCTTTCTGCGGGATTTGAATAATGTATCTTAAATTTTAATTGTTTCGTTTCTATTAAGTTGCAAGAAGTAATAAAAAAATTACTGATGTTTATGAATGGGTCTACTCTTTTGGATGACAACTCAAGATGGCGTGGATGTTCAGAGGCACGTGCTAAAAAGGCATGATGGCACAATGGGGATTCTGCAATGGCACACTTGTTTTTTTCCCTAGGCATAAATATGTGTCATATCATATAACTACTTAAATGATAATCCTACGTTCTTACAGATCTACGAATATTGTTTGAGGAGAGATGACAAAAAACCCCCACAAACTTAACAACCAGCTGTTACTTCTTCCCAGTACCTTGGAGAATCTTGTTGACTTTATGCCTGGTAAACCGTGGAGTTGCTTGTTTTGAAGAAGTTCAAAAAAAGGTTTTGGTTCTTTGGATGAAAGCTAGCACGTGGGAAGCACACATTCAGAGTAGAAAACCCCTAAAATTGCAAAATATTGCTGAGGTGAAGGGCCCTATTTCATCCAGGAAATCAAACAAACAGAGTATTCTGCTCAGATTCCAGCTCAGTCATGGGGAAAATACAAGCTTATTTTTAGGCATACAGGATCTATTGAGGTAGATTTTACTGTGCTGGATAAGAGCAACGTAATAACTAAAAGTTGCTACTGGAAACACTTAACCCTTTTTCTTATTATTGTATCTATCCTCTCCACTTTCCGGTAACATCTGTCACTTATAATGAGAAATCTTGAGTGTAGCTGACAGAAGACATAAAGGTTTCAAAGCTTTTTCCGTAGTAATATTATTATTAGTGGTGACAACCTAACCACTGACAAGGCTTGGCTGTCTTTACTTCATGTTTTTATTGTGATTTTGCCCTGTGAATCTACGTTTCTGCCCTACCATAGGCTTGTGTCTCCTATTTTAGTGGCATAAACCAAAAGAAGAGATGTGTAATGTAGTTCTTGTTGAGTGAATCAGTTCTGCAACCCTCTTTATCCGTAATCCAGACACTGGCATCTTCGTTGCCCTGGCCAAAGACTGTGATTTGACTGCTGAACTTTTAAATGAGCGGTCTATTCATTTGGAATTGATGGTGTGAGTACTAAAGGCTGAAAGTGGGTTTTTGACACAGGTTTTCTAAAGGTGAGGCAGAGTTAAGTTTGATCTAATCAGTCAAAGACTCCATTCAATCCTGAATATACTATCTCTAATAAACGGTGCCCAGAAGCAAAACAAACCCAAAACAGCAGCACAAGAAGATTCCTGTAAGGAATATTAATGGACTTGAAATCCAGATGTACTGGACTGCTCTGATGGTGATGTTTGAGATGTGACTGGCTCTCCAGTGCAGAATACAGACTTTACCCCAACCACAGAAGGAAAATGTGGAGCCCAGATAAAGCTCAGACCATGCTGGCAGACAAGAAATCCTTTTTTTAAAGTTTCCTAAACCTGAAGGGCACGTGCTGTGTGCTCAAATCTACACGTAAAATACCCAATGGTACTCCTGGAAGAAAGCTGCAGATTGAAGTTCGTAACTGTCTGTTGGTGAGGAGTTAATGCTGAAACATACAGGTAAGACTGTTAGCAGTTCTTTGCAGTTCTCAAATCACGGCAGAGTAATTGAGGAGCATCAAAGCCCTGAGGCAAAGAAATGCTCATATTTTTAGTCTTAAATAAATAGAAGCGTCTCTAGAATACTGCATTTTCTTCTTCTCAGTCCAATGGTATTTGAACACATTTGAACCAAACAGCTCGCCTATACATGCGTGTATACTAGCTGAGTACAGGGGAATGAGTTTGAACATCGGTAGTGTAAGAGGATGTTAGCGTTTCATTATTTTTTTTACCTCAGTTAGTTTACAAAGAGGCACATGCAACCTCAACAAACGGACCTTTCCACCGATCACTGACTTCCAGCTGTGTAAAAGGAAAATAAAAAATCTGTGCGGAAGTTGTTCTGAGCACATGATGCCAACCTGGGAAGCTCCAGAATTTCATGATGGATCCAGTCAAATTTCAGAACTTGGCTTCAGTTCCGGTCTTTTAGACAGAAGCAGAATTTTCCATTTAATGCAGCCATTTAGAAGGTTCCAAAAAGTGATATTGTGACAGCGATTGATGTTTTGTGCATGGACTGTGGTAACTGTTGGTAATTTGTCTGTATAGCTTAGTTCAGGTACACGAAGTTTAGATTTCTTTTCTGTTAAAGGAAACCTGTTGCGCTTCAGTTATTGTCTGAATTTTAGCCTTCCATCCAAAATAATCATAATTTTTCTAAGCATTATGAAAATAGCTTCAAAGAAGCTGTCATACATTGAGAAGTGTCATTTTCAATGTGTGATGAGTGCTCAGAGTGCAAAAGAGATTTCAAGAGTGCCCAAGTGACTGTGGATAATTTTTCTGAAAGAAGTGTTCAAGATTTGCAAGTCTTCAGTTGGCCTGATAGGCCTACAGCTTCAGACGAACCACGACAGCATGGATATGTGCTTGAAAAAATTCATGTTCTGGTTAGGTGCTTGGTAAAAGTCCTGGGTTTAAGGTCCAATTCTGTTGTTGTTTCTCAGTGAAACTAGTGGATACAAAATATTTGCAGAATTTGAATAAAACAAGAGTATAACCTTCAGGAATGAATAGTAAATTTAGATAACAGCTGTTAAGATAATCTTGAGCTTCATGCATCTATTATGCTTTTAATCGTTGAGGAATGTGGCTTGTCCTGTCTGGTAGCAGGCCTGGAGGATAACATAAGAAGTTAATTCTGTGGAATTTCTGAGCCTTTCTTCCATTTGAGCAGCACTGAAATTGCTTGGAAATGGAATGCAACTATTCCCCTGCCTTGGCCTCAATCCCTGAAGACATATCCATTTCTTCTTTAGCTATATTTTCCATACTGTGTGCTAAATTAATGTTTACGTGGGAACTGTGGTGAGTTAGCAGAGCTTATGAGTGTATGCATCAGTGTCTAAATGCTGCTCTGATAGCAGTGACCTCAGTCCTCCTTCATCCATCTCTGTCTCGCCAGTTTAGTGATTGCTGTGCGAAGGGGAAGCAGAACAGATCTGTAGATTCAGAAAGCACAAGGGAAATATCATCAGAAGTCTGCCCCTACGGGACCTGCCTCGCTGTCCGTTGTGTCCACACACAAGCAGACAGAGCAGGAGCAACTGATGTTGTTTATAGCTTTTCAGAGTGCACTTAAAACATTGTGTTCTTCAGCCAGACTTTACAGAAATGATTTTCTCAGTAGTATCCAGGCTACAGAGACAGCGATAAAGACAATGAAGAATGCAGCTAAACTTATTTACCTTCAATTAAGCTACCAGATTTACAATGTGATAACAGTCTGAGTAGTAATTTGCATTCTAGCAGTTGGCGGAAATGGAAAAAATTCCTTTGAAGATTACGAGAACTAACAGGGTTACCAGAATCTTTTGTTTACTCTTCACACACAGAGACATTGTGCAACGCTTTATATTCGCCAAAGCAAACCAGGAGAGTAAGAAGGGTGGGGGTGGGAAAGAAGGACCATATAAAGGGAAATTGCACGTACCCATTATGTGTCTTTATTTCATGTTTTCCACAAGGTTCATGAATGCAAAATGAAGCTGTACTTCCTAAACGTTGTGCTGGCTTTTTGCTGTTGCCGAACTGGGGCAGTGACCAGGGAGTACTACATCGGGATTATAGAGACAGCATGGAACTATGCACCTGGCAATACTAATATCATATCTGGACAGCATTTTGCAGAAGAAGAGTAAGTAATGTAGTTTATATTGGTCGAGTTTTATTGTATAGCATTGCCTGCTTTAGACGCTAGGACCAGATTAGGACCTGAAGAAGTCAGTGAAATGAACTGTGTTGGTGGCAGACATATAAGGGAATTTTGACTTTTTCCTCACTTGCTTAAGAACTGAATTGCAACTCTCTGCTGATTAAAAATGTTGTACAATGCAGAGTTCTTTTTGTGACTTTGTTGTAATGAAATGTTTATTAACTAGAGGTAAGGAAATGATCATGTAAATGTCTAGTGTTATTTTGAATTAGCCAAGTGCCAGTGATGAAGGGAAGGCTTCTGCTTTTATGTTTTTGAACTCAGAAGTTTAACACATTAAAATTTTCCTATTGGGCACAATTTTCCTTTTTAGATGTTCATTGTTGGCAGTGGTCATTTTCATGTGGAGGTGCAGTAGCTGGGATGTTTCTTGCAAGGAAGGCTCTGTGCAGTGTGAGAAAGAGAAATGAAGGATAAGTGTGGTAAGGATGAGGGGGATACCCTGAAGACACGAGTAACAAATAAAGAAAGCTCAGATACTTGAGGCATCAAAGAAAGTACTGGATAGAAAAAAAAGTCCTCCTTTCTATTTTTTTCAATGCCTTTAAAATGAAGTAAAGCTGTACTAAATGAAGACAATAAAGAAGTATATCAGAAATGAGAAGAGTCTTCTCATTGCAAAGAACTGTGCAGGTGACATAACGTGATACTTGTTGGTTTTAACTGGCTATGGAGAATTATACAGAAGTTAGAGCCTGTACGTACAAAAATGTTGAGCAGGAAGACCTGATTTACAAGCAGCGAAAAATTGTACTGAATACCCTTACCTTCACTCTACAAAATGGGTAGAAGAAATTCCTAGTTGGTGTGTAACATTTAGTCTCTATTCGGGTGCCTGTACTCTTCAGGATAATAAACGTATTTGCTTCTAAAAGACGGATTGTCCACAGTGCTACAGAGGCCTGGTCTTTGTTGGAGACTCTGCTAATTAACGCTATTCAAACATAAAGTGAATATCTGCCGTTATAGATGTGTTTGTGTATTTTCTTTACAGGCAAGCTGAAGTCTTCCTTAAAAGAGGACCACAAAGGATAGGAAGCATTTATAAGAAGGCTGTCTACACTCAGTACACCAATAATTTATATGATGTGATAGTTGAGAAACCTTCCTGGCTGGGTTTTTTAGGCCCTATCATTAAGGGAGAAGTTGGCGATTCCATTGTTATTCACTTGAAAAACTTTGCTTCCAGAAACTACACACTGCATCCACACGGTGTAAGATATACAAAGGAAAATGAAGGTAAGCTTGAGTCTATTCTATGTCAAAACCTTTGATAAATTCTATCATCAAAGATACAACTGCCTAAACAAGTTATGTTCTAAAACAGGATGCACTCAATTTAAAATAGGAGCTGATTAAGAACTTCTGGTATTTTTTCAAGAGTGAAATACAGAGCCAAAAGTGGGGTTCATAAAGAGGGCAATTTTAGCTCAACATTTCACCTGAAATAAGGGTAATATGGGGATGTCTGAAGGAAAAAATGATGCTGTTGTAAAGAAAATACTGTTAAGAGTTATAATTCAAAATTCTTAATGCTGTTTGTATAAATGAGATATAAGATACATGAGTTCCTTAAAATAGAGAAATGACTCCAGCTTAGTAAATAAAGTCATGAGAGAGAAAGCTGTCACACTTTCTGATGTACTGTAGTAAAGCTACTGGGATTAGTGAAGACTTGTAGTTGGCAGTAGTGGGGGATTTTCAGGCTATGAAACACTGCTGCACTGAAATCAGTGGGTTCCTTTCATATTGCTCGGCGGAAAGGTCGCTTTCTCTTCTGGACAATTCTAACATCTATAGAGTGTTTTTGTAGTATCTTCTCTGCACACAGCAATCCATGAATTCAAGCGTCATCTGTCAGAAGGAGCAGCGTGTCCCTCCTGAGGAAATACTATGACTCCAGTTTTCTCCTTGAAAACTATTAGATGTAGTGTGATGACATCTAACCCAAGGCTGTAGCCTGACAAATCACTCTCTGTCAGATGCACCTCGCTGAGCAGTTTTCCATGCTATTATGTGCAAGCAAGACTGCACCAGAATATAGCCACTGGAAGTTTCATTAATAGGCCTTAAAAACAGTGTGTGAATTATTGAGTAGGTACTGTCAAAAGTAGTCTTTAAACATTTTTCAATAAGAAAAAAATTATGAAAAATCAGTTTAATATCTAATATTTTTTAAAGGTTTTCTTTACATCTAATATGTGACTTGATACTGACATGCCATGAGAGCAGAATAGCATGTTTATATAGTAACATATGGAACAGTGTTTACAGTTTTGCCACTGTTGCTCTTACTTCAGCAGTACCTGTGTTCCTTGGAGCCAGATGCGGTGTTTTAGAATAGATTCCAAGATCAATATTTAACAAATGTTTACAAATATTTGTGCCGTTGTCTCTTCAGTAGAAGTACATTGTGCCCTCCTAATAAATAAAGGACTCCATTTAAAGTTATTTGTCAAAGCATGCCCACAGAATTCAAAGTCAAGTAAAGGAACTCTTAAGCAGAAGGGAAAAGTCTCTTCATCTGATTTAAAATATTTGCTTTACCTCTATTCAGGTATTCAGTCCAATGCTACGGCAGCACGTAGTCAACTTCGAAGCACCATTCTGACACTGTATCGTGAAATGTCTTAATATTGGCTGTGTGCCATTCCTCAGGTGCTTTTTATCCAGACAATACCAAAGGTTTTGAAAAAAGAGATGATGCTGTGAAGCCTGGAGGCCAGTACACTTACACGTGGGATGTGACAGAAGATCAAGGTCCAGCTAAGGGAGATGCAGACTGCATAACCAGGGTTTACCACTCTCACATAGATGCTCCAAGAGATGTTGCCTCAGGGCTTGTTGGACCTTTAATAATTTGCAAGAAAGGTAAAACGTGAATCATCTAATGCATATGTAAGGTGATTGATAATGGCAATTGATAAATATAAATAATTTGCTGGAAGAGGAGATTACAGTTCATTTTGAAACAGCAGATTTTGTCTTGTTGATTAGCTGCCTCTAATAATAGGTTGGGATTTAATTTGGTTTTGTGTGCCAGGCAAAGGGGTGAAATGTGTTCATGCTAGTTGTGCAGAAGTGTAACACTGATATGTAGAACAAATGTTTTACATTCTTATCACGTGCAATATTTATTCTTAGAAAAGTTATTTTATAGAATCTGATAAAACCAACCTTTGTTTTCCAAACACGACTGTATGTTTATATGTATAGTCACGCTCAAGGTAAACAACAAAATGTCAAACAGTAACCGACCTCACTGATACTATGCTTAAAACTGAAAAGATATTGCCAGTTGCCAGAGAATATGCTACTTTCTTTTTCAGGTGCAATGAATAAGGACAATGATAGATACATTGATGCTGAGTTTATCCTTATGTTCTCTGTGATGGATGAAAATCTCAGTTGGTATCTTGAGGATAATATCAGGACATACTGTTCTGAGCCTTCCGGAGTTGACAGAGATGATGAGGACTTTCAGGAAAGCAATAAAATGCACTGTGAGAGAACTTTATATTAATGTTTCTTGCCATTGATGTGAAGAGGTATTGTTTTTGTTATGGGTTGTCTCTTTTAAAGACTTCTTTTTAAAACAGAACGCTTTCCTGGAGAATTAAGCTCCTTTTAAATTAAAAGGGAAAGGGAGAGGAAAGGGAAGGGAAGGAAGGGAAAGGGCAAGGGAAGGGAAGGGAAAGTCATGACCAGTGTTGTACGATCAACCCTTTGGAACTGTGAAAAAAGATTCATAGGGACCAAAATTTGTTTCAGTATTTTTTTGGCAGTAAAATTTGCCAGGCACTGTAGACAGAGTTTTGTAATTCAGTTTTGTTTCTAAGTCACAAACTGTACTATATAATATTGTAGTTTAGAAAAAGAGCTTTTACTGTTAGTGTCAACAGAGAAGGTACTTTTGACTCATACATGGGTTCCAGAATCACAGCAGGAGCTGCAGGTAGATGTGAAGATAAAGTTTGTGTCTGATGTTGGTTAATTTTCAGAGGTCCAGTATTTTGTTCTGAGATTCTCTCCATTCTGAAAAATAGAGTAAGGGTTGTATGTCAGTCACTTTTGAAGCAAAGATCCTGAGCTCTGTGAAGGTAACAGTAATACATGATTTTTTTTTTTTCAGCAATCAATGGGTACATGTATGGATACCTCCCGAATCTCACAATGTGTGTGGAAGACAAGGTAAAATGGCATCTTTTTGGCATGGGTAATGAAGCTGACATCCATTCAGCCTACTTTCATGGTCAGACCTTAATAGAAAGGCACCATCGAGTTGACACCATCAACCTCTTCCCAGCCACATTTATTGATGCTCTCATGATACCGAAGAATCCCGGGGAATGGCTGCTGAGCTGCCAAGTGAATGACCATATAGAAGGTACAGAATAAGTCACAGACATCGGGATTTTTCTCAGCTTGAGCTACCAATTTAATGAGTCTCTTTCGCACTACTCCTGATGTGGTAATTTGCTCCTCAAGGTAACAAAACTCTCTTATAGCAATTGAAGTGCTTACAAGTGTATTAGATAGGCTTGAGAATGTACCCACAAAATCAAAGACGTTCTTATTGGTAATGGAAATTGTTATCAATTGACAGCAATTGGCATCACTGCATTTTTGTATACTTGGACTTTAGACAAACAGTATCTTGATGTTTACCTCTTACTGGAGGTAACTGATCACAGCATTCTGTTTGCCAGCAAAAAAATTAGTGTTAGTTCTGTGTTTGGGCAAGGGCACAGGACAGACAGGTTAACCTGCCTGCCGACAGTGGCACATTCTGGAAAGAACATTGGCTGATGATCAGATAATCTTCATTTGTCTTCCTTGTATCTTAGTGTATTTCCCATGTTTTTTTAACCTTATGAAATATGTAGAAGCTAAGGCCACACTTTTACGTGATCTATATCCCTCTGAGTGAGTTACAGAAGTCGTTTGTCATGGAAGTTAGAAAGAACACAGAACTCAAAATCAGGCTCCAGGATCTGAAAATTCTGATGTGGGAAGGAACATGTTTATCCTACACACTCAGCTGCAGAGGATGTAAGTTTTGAGATAACCAGCACATCAAGCAGTATCCTGA
This sequence comes from Aquila spilogaster, assembly GCA_024606505.1. NCBI lineage: Eukaryota > Metazoa > Chordata > Aves > Accipitriformes > Accipitridae > Aquila > Aquila spilogaster. The sequence goes on from JANHGO010000736.1 coordinate 19,611, forward strand.
TGTGGATGGGCAACATGTAAATTCTACAAATTGGCCCAATATAGCTGCAAAAGGGTGCTTTTTTTTGGTACTGTTTGTACCTCTAGCAAGGAGATTTGCTAGCGGATCTGTCTCCTAGGGTACAGAGACCTAAGAGTTTCACAAGTGAGCTGGTGATTACATTTAGAGGAAAAATTGGTCTGTCTTTTAGTACCTGGCTTTGTCTGAAGTGCCAACTAGCAGTACTCTAGGAATTCTCCAGGGAAGAGAAGGAGCTATTAGAATCACGGGAAGAAAAATAAATTGCAGCTTCTTCATTTTAGTTTTCTCTACATCATTTTTTCCAGGTGGCATGCAGGCCCTTTTTAAAGTAGAAGGTTGTAGAAAATCCACAACAGATCACAGTGAGACTACAAAGATAAGACAGTACTTCATTGCTGCTGAAGAGATTGTCTGGAATTATGGCCCATCTGCCCTGAACCATTTTACAGGACAAGAATTAATTGCTGACAGGTAAATGCCTCTAAGAAGTTTCACTTTCAAGCAGAACTGATACTAGCACACTAGATAAGGCCAGCCTTATGGTAGAATTAGCTTTCAAGCAGAATTTCTCATTGTAGTCAGCTCTGCTTAAATACTAATGCTAAGATAAATATCAGAACCAATCAGTTCATTTTGTTCCCTTGCAATCTTAAGATAAATTTTGCTGAAATGTTAGTAATGTCACTGGGTTGGAGAGGAATTGCAGTGTCATATGTAGGCAAAGACCTTTGACATTTCAGGATGGCTGAGTTAGAGAGCAAAGCTGGAATTCGTGGTCAGCACCTTAGCTGATGGATTCATGCGAACTTCATCTCAGCCAGCATATGTTTTGTACACTGTGGCTTTCCATTTGCTCCATCTCTAAATATGTTTAAGATTTGGATCTAGTCACTGAATGTGTTGTTTCCTCTGTTTTTTTTTTCCTCTGAAATGACTTGAATGATACTTAACCTGCTCCGTACTTTAACTGCTTGTAAAACATTGTAAGGTCTTTTTGTCAAGAGTTACAGAGTAGACTAAATCTTAGTAATTTTTTCTTAGATGTTACCTATTCTATGTGATTTTATCTACTGTTGTTGCTTATAACTTGTAATAAGTGTTTTTGGAAGAGTATGCTAGGTTACAAAATGTTGATCAGAAATCATTGTTGATGAGTCTCTGAGCGTGCTGGCTTTATAAAGGCAACACAGCAGAATCATAGAGTCATAGAATGGTTTGGGTTGGAAGGGACCTTTAAGATCATGTGGTTCCATCCCCCCTGCTATAGGCAGGGACACCTCCCACTAGACCAGGTTGCTCACAGCCCCATCCAGCCTGGCCTTGAACACCTCCAGGGTGTGGCATCTACAGCCTCACTGGGCAACCTGTTCCAGTGTCTCACCACCCTCACAGTGAAGAATTTCTTCCTGATATCTAGTCTAAATCTCCCCTCTTACAGTTTAAAACCATTTTCCCTTGTCCTGTTACTACACGCCCTTATAAAAAGTTCCTCCCCAGCTTTCCTGTAGCACCCCCTTCCCCACCTCATGAGGAAATTCCACCAACAGCTGTCAGTCAGAGCTCAGGAGGGTATGTGTTAGTTTAAGTAACCCCCAGAGAGTGGCTTGATCATAAAATACTTCTGGTGTTCTGCGATTAAGTGTCTGTGGTTCCATAAGTACTCACAGTTTTGTATAAAGGTGAGCCCAAATGTGTCCCAGCCCCAGAGAGGTCACTTGGTCTGTCAGAATGCTGTAGCCTCAATGTAACAGACATTTCCTGTAAATGTTCTTTAGCCAAATGACCATGTAAGATATTGGATTGTTTACAATACCAGCCTTACCATGTGACACTAAACAATGAAGAACCAAAAGAGAAGCTCTGTAGAGAGAAGAGGAAGAGGCAGTGGGACAATGTTATCAGATGCACCTCACAGGGCACAGTTTTTATTCCTCTCTCTGCTCAGTAAGATAGTTCTGAAAACACATTCACAATCAGAAGACGGGAACAATTCTTAAAACTCCTTTTAGCACAACAGCTGAAGAAGAGAACAAGTTTCAGTATTAGCTCTAGAAAGACTATCCCTTTTCCAGAGTAAAGTCTTATTTTAGCTTTACCTCTCTGGCTTTGCTTAGGCTAAAATATCTGAGACTTCATTCTAAAGTGAGAAATATTTCTGCAGAAGCTAATGCCAATCAAACTGAGTCAAAACTTCTGCTATTTAATTTTGCCATTTGTAGCTAGTTCTCACCATTCCTCCAAAGCAGCTTTTTGCCATCTCTTTGAGTATTTCAAATATTCCAACACAATAAGTTTCACATGCATCGACTGTTTACTAATCTAATGTAATCTCTAATTAGTCAGTTCTGCTATACTGGTAATTCAGTGCTCTGTGTGATTCCTGTTAATATTGGTAGGAATTCTTTAACGATGATACTGTTCATCGTTAGGTCACGTAACATTTGTTTTTCTCTTTAGTTATTAGGAAAAAAAATGTAAATACTTTGCTACACTCACTCCATTGCTAAAATCTCCCTTTAGCTCTCTTCGGGCACTTTGGTTTTAGATTTTGGATTTCTTCTTGTGTTTCATTCCTGCAAAGCAAAGAAGCCTCTCCACTTTTAAGGCAGCAACTATCAAAAACAAACAAACAAACATGCATTTGGGCCGACTTTCTTTCATCTAAGCACTTAAGTTCTGTGATGGGGAAATGCATCAGTGTCACCTGGGAATTAAACTCCAGTTCAGCTCAGCTCACGTTGTTTTTCAGTTATAATGCTAAGTCTGTTAGCAAAGTCAAGCAGAGCTTGTAAAGAGGGATATGGGAAAGCTCACTAGACTTTTCAGCTGTACATAGCAGCTCTCAGGTACAGATCTTAGAAATGGTAATTTCCTGACTAAAGGAACTCACGCTTGCATGACAAGGACAAAACAACTGACTAGAGCAGCAAGCCGTTGCTCTAATAAATGAGCCACCTTTTCAAAGCAAATACTATTCATGAAATAATTTATGGGAAGACAATACAAACTGCCAGTGCAGTGTTTTAGCTTGTACTAACTTAAGTGCAAGTGGGGTATTGTTGTCACCGATGATTGAAAAGTTTGGGTATTAGAGGCTCTTTTTCATAACTGCAATAAAAGCAATGAACTTCAAAGCTAAATTATGAGTTCAAAAATTGTTGTTTTGAGCTTAATTAGGTGTGTATCAGACTGTGAGACATGAGGTAGATGGAAGGGAAATCTACTTATCAGTCAGTGCTCAGGAACTGACAAGGTTACCTATTTTACTGCCCTATTTTTAAGAAGTCATTAAATGCTTATGGATAAATGTATAGTTGAAAAATCATTTAGTTTCCTGTTAAATTGCAACAGCACCATGCAAATAGCTGCTTTTAACAAGATTCTCAGGTTTCTGGACTGTCTCGTAGCTGAAAGGGGAAACCTGACTTTTCGTGATATCTGATGTTACAGGTTCTCAAACTGATCCTTGCCATGCAGAGAGTTCAGTTCCCAGGGTCCCTCCCACTTGTCCTAGGTGAGTGCAATAAGATAGGACTAAGACTCTTCTTTGTTTGGATTAATCGTTTCTAAAGAATAGCACACCTTATTCTTGCCAGAGTTGCTTAAGATTTGTTTTTAATTCCAAGATAAGGTTAGAGAATAAGAGAAGTTTATTCTGAGAGAAAAGGTTAAAGAGTAGGAGGGGATGCAAGTACATAATAAAAATGCAGTTTAAAATGATGCTTACCAAATAAGTTTTCCTTTCAGTTGTTTCATGTTCACAGTTAAGACAGAGAAAGGGAGAACTGTGGAATTTTCTTTTTCTGTTCCCTAGGACCAGCTTGCCCTGAATAGCTTTCTAAGACAATATGGTCATTGCCACTCAGATCGAGATGGCTCTTTCTGTTCTGAACGGCGTTCATGTTCAGTCCTGATTACAGTTCCATTTGGTGAGAAGTAGGAACTTCTCCTTGAGGGGGTTTCTGAAGCTAGTCCTTACATGTTCACTTGAGTTTAAATTTCTCTTTCTTTTGGAAGATTTTTGTCATAAGATCTTCAGGGTCCATTCATGTTACTGGTCTTACTGCCTGCCATTCACTTTACATTCTGTATAAAAGTTGCACCTACTAACAGGATAGGTTTATTCCTGTAAGACATAATGCTCGCTTCTGTTATCATTACCAGTGTCTCCTCTACACACGGCTTTGAAGCTCTTGCTCTGAAAAGTCCTCCTTTACTGCTTCTGACTCTGACACTGGAGCCAGCATAGCTTGAAGTACTTCCAGCCATTAAGTCACATCAGACTGTACAGTGGACAGAACTGGTAGTATGTGCAGATATAGGGCTGTCAGCTGATGAATGGAAATGGGGGATGCTACCGCCTGAAACAGCCCAGTGCAGTTAAACTTGTCACTGAGTCAGAGCCCAAATGTTTCTGCATTTGTTCCAGGACCCACCTGCTCTTCTTCCTTTTTCTGGCTTCAATCATAAAGAAATTGTTGCCAAATGTCCTATGGGGAAACCTTCACTTTTCAGAGCAGCAGGACAGGGGAATTTTGCTCAGGTTACAGACCAGAGAAGAAGCGGTCCTGGAGCCTTGCACCAGCCAGCCACTGAGTATAAAAATACTTCACTGAGACTTAACTTTGCTAGTTGCATCTTGATGTCCCATCTGATAAGTGGCCCTCTGCAAGCATCCGGGTCTTGTCCAACACATATTTCTGAGAGGTAGTTATAAAAATGTAGTCCCCTCCACAACACACAAAACCTTAATGAGTAACAGTGTGGGCACAGTTGCAAGTAGAGTTCCTGAGAGCTACTTCAAGTCATGCACAAACTCATATAAGTTCTCTCTCCATGATTCCCAGAACTGATGTAGGTAGTGACAGTAAATCTAACCTGTTTCTAAAATACTTGTGGGGTATATTTGAAACAGGGCCATGAAAGTTTAAGTAGCCTGAATGAAGAGGCATTGTTCTATCTCTTGTTTTAAGTTGGTAGTGGCTACCTTTGTATGAAGAGTGAGGTGTATGTCTGCGCATAACACAAACAGCTCATAACACCAGTTTGCTCTGCTCTTACAGAGATCAAAATATGGTAACATCATTTCATAACATTTTGTCTGCATAGCTTTCATGTGGTGAGCAAATCTGCCTGACACATTACTTCTTGATTTACTTCACCCTGCTCTTAATTTTGACATTTTTATTTCGCTTTATGATTGTGTTTGCTTTTAATAAGGAGTAGTGAGCACTAAGGATTTCATAGCAACACTGGCTCTGTCTCCTCCTCTTGTTTAAATATGAAGTACAATTATAACATTGAGAAAACAATGAAGAGCTTAACTGTTCCTAGTTTCCATTTGAAAGAATCATATTATAAAGAAATTCCATGAGAAAAATGCAGAACAGCCAAAAAATTTAGAAACATATCATTACTCTGTGAAACTCATCACTCATCAGAAAATAACAGCCATGCTAAAGGTACATAAGCATCAGCAACAGTAGACGTAATTTACAATTACAAGGGATATAAATCTTTAAGCTCTGGACTTTGAGTTCTTAAGCTCAGTCACTGTTAGCTGTTCTGTGGAAGAAATGTGCGTGCATGTTATGTAGTTCGCTTTTCAGACTTTTTATGAACTGCTTAGCTACCGTCAGTGAGGACGCGAAAGCACTGATCTGATTCCCAGGCACAGTGAAGTTGCTTCATCTCTTCCTAACTGTACCCATTTCTATTACAGAACTACTGTGACACAGTGAAAAAATACTGACTTTGAGATCCTGCAGTTCATAATGTTACAGGGGACTCCTGAAGCTGAATAGAGCACTGTTCCTGTAATGCTCCAGTTAGGCGAATGCTATGAATCGTATGATTGATGGTTCTGGGGGCTGCACTCCCTGCTGCTTTAAGCAGGAAGCTCTTCTAGGATCGCTTCAGCTCAGCAAACGAGGCCACTTCCTTAACAATACAATAACAGGAATTTGATCAGAAACCTCAAAATTCAGTTCTAGAAGGCATGAAGGTGATTGCTTTCATTCTTGCATTATCTCCAGTTACTAGTTATAAAAGCTGTGCTTGTTGTTTTAAAAAATAGGCTTTTCACATAGACAAATTGTTAAAATATCACTGTATTTTTGTAAGAGATTACCCTTTTTTTTTTTTTCTTTGCCAAGGCCAGATTTTCATTGCCAATGTAACATATGATTCTGCAGGAAATACTTCTAAGAGCTTTTCTTATCCCTGTGTGATTCACCAAGAGAACAGGAGCTTTAGGCGCACATTGTTCAGGTGCGTGTGGCTGAAGAGGCAAGCCTCAGCCCTACCTGTTTTCATTTGCTAACCTCTATACAGATAGGAGAAATATTACAGCTAAATATAATGGAATGCTTTATATTGCAGAACTAAACTACTAGCTTTGTTTTTTACTGGTAAGATTTGCTTTCAGGAACGCTTTGCTTTCAGTGAGAAAGTCTGGAGCTCTGAAGACTTAGCCTCGGCTGAGGAGAATCGAGTTAGGAAATAAATAAGCAAATAAAGCACACACAAGTCCATAGGATCAGCTGGGATTCACCCATTTGTGCAGGACTGCTCTAAATTACATATCAAAGGTCACAGTGATTGTAGAAAGTTCCTGGGACCTATAAGAAAGTAAATGCTGTCTGTGTCTTTCAGAAGGGCAAGAAGAATGCAGTGAACTACATCCTGCCAGCTTCACCTTGGTCCCTGGGAAGGTGACAGAGCAAGTCTTCCAGGGAACTATTTTCAAACATATGGACAAGATGGTTGGGAGTTTTCAGTATGGATTTAAGCAGAGGAAATTGTGCTTGACCAATGTAACTTTGTAGCTGAGGGGAGAGTGATGCATGTTGTTTATCCCTACTGCAGCAAGGCTTTTGACATCAATTCCCATAACACCTACACAGACAAACTGATGAAGCACAGACTAGATAAATGGACAGTGAGGTGGACTGAAAACTGGCTGAGCTGTTCGGCTGAAAGGGCTGTGACCAGCAGCATCAAGTCCAGATGGGGACCTGGCATTAGCGCAGTACCATGGGAGTTGGTGCAGGGGCCAGTGCTGTTCAACTTCTCCATTAAGGACACAGGTAATGGGATAGAGCATACCCTCAGCAAGCCTGAAGATGGTACAAAGGAGTGCTTGATAGACCAGGTGGCTGTGCTGCCATTCAGAGGAACCTTGGCAGGCTGGAGAAATAGACAGACAGGAAACTCATGAAGTTCAACAAAGGGAAATGCTGAGTCCTCCACCTGGGCAGGAACAGCCAGGTACACAGTACATACTGAAGGCTGGAAAGGACCTGGGAACAAAAAGGTGACCATGAGCCAGCAACGTGCACTTACAGCAAGGAGGACCAACAACATCCTGGGCATTGCCTGCATGTCGAGGGTAGGAAATCATCTCATCTAGTGAGTGCTGTGTCCAGTTTTGGGTTCCCCAGCACTAGAGAGGCATTGCAGAGTGGAGCAAGTTCTGTGAGAGAAAGGTGACACAGAGTGGAGCATGCGTCATACAAGGAGAGGCCGAGACAGCTGGAATTGTTTAGCTGGGAGGAGGGAAGGCTCAGAGAGATCTTATCTGCGTGTGTAAACACCAAAAGGAAGGTAGTAAAAGAACCAGCAGAAACAGCATCTTTTCAGTGCTGTCCAGTCAGAGGACAAGAGGCAACAGGACAAACTGAAAGACAGGAAATTCCACTTACATATAAGAAATACCCTTTTTACAATGAGGGTAGCCAAACACTGAAGCATGTTTCCCAGAGGGGTTGAGGAGTCTTCTGTCTTGGGGATCCTCAAAATCCAACTGGACAAGGCATTGAGCAACCTTCTGTGCTTGTTCGGGGTTTGAGCAGGGTGCAGGTTGAGCTAGACAACCTGATGGTGTCCCTTCTAGCCTCAGCTGTTACTATTCCATGTTTCTATCAAACTAGGGCAGCCAGAAAGTTCTCAGATACATTTTGTCCTTCACAAGTGGAGCCCATCAGCCCAGGGAGTCAGGCACAGCCTCAAGTTACATTGTTGCCCAGAAGTCTCTAGCCATAAATACAGGATTTGTGCATAACAGAAGTGAAATACATATAAACAGACAAAGGCTTGAAGAGCAGACTTCAACAGCTCTCCTTGGCAGTCAATTCTAAAACACTAGTAGATGACCTCCAAACTGGAATTTCCAAGGGAAAAGAGACCTTTGATTGAAAAAGTCCTAAAATCCTTTTAAATTGCTGTTGAAGTCTGTTCACTCAAGGAACCTGCTGGGCAACAGTATGATTCAACCATGCAGAGTTGTATTGTTAATGTATTTGAAGAACCTGATTAAACTGCTAACTCCAAGGAATAGCTAATTGTGGCTTTTATGTATATGTGCAACAATGTCACTAGATAAAGGGGAAATACAGGGAGGTGCTTCTCTCCACTTTTCTATTGAATCTTTTTTCAGAAGTTAATTTATACTTTCAGGCCTTTAGAATTGTCTGTCCTGGTGCCACACCTTGGATAGTGCTATGGATAGTGCTCAAGTAAGCTACTCCTTTCCTTGCCGTGAAAAAAGAGCAGGTTCTTTCTAGCTGTGGTTATACCTACTCTGGATTAAATTCTCCTTCTCTTCTTTTTTTTGCCCTTCATTTCCCCTCTCATCTCCTTGTGGGTCATGGCACAGTATGTACCTAGAGGCACACTGCACTTAAGCTTTAGGTTCTCTCTTGGATAAGAGAGCCTGGAGCCTTTCTTCCTCTGTATGTTCTTCAGCAATTCAGACACATCTCTTGGATCTGCAAGTTAATCTGTGCAGGCCTTAAAAGAGACTCAACAACTTCCCTACTTTATCTTGATAGGCTCCAATTGTCTCTTTTTGGCCAATGTGGACTAGTCTGTCCAGTACAATTGCAAACGCTTTCTCTTTCCTCTTCAGTAACAGATCAGTTCTTGCATGGTTGAGAAAGAAGGTGAAGGCTGGACCTGTATTTCTCAGCCATGTGCTTCCCTGATGACCTTTCTTCAAACTGTATTATGGAAGAGGACTAACAGGGTCTCCAGCACGAAGGTTCTACATAAAGAATAAAAAGATACTCTTGTTCTAAAATTTTACACTGAAAGGAGAGAAATGCCATGAAAAGCAGTTAAATTATTGAGTCTTGGCAAAGGTACGCAAGTTTAGTAGGAGTACAGCTGCATCACGTAAGATAAAAAATATTCACTACTTCAGTCTTTGCAATCCATAGCTATTTTTCTCATATACACAAAGCCTCCCATAGATTATTAAAAAATCTGTCAAAATCTCATATATAAATTTTGCAGCACTATACAGTAGAAATATATGCGTGTGTTTTATACCTGACATGAAAAAAGCCTGTTGACAGACATTCTTGTTTTGAAGGAATTATATGGTGTATGCTCTTTAATTGCATAATTCTCATATTTGCTTATGTACACACTTTGGTTTGTCTGACAAATTGAGAAGTGCTCTTTCTCTTTTTTTATCCCATGCTGCCTTCTGGAACTTATCCCAGGTCATAATACCCATGTGCCTGCTGTGCTGCTTGGAACTTTAGGCTGTGCTATCCCGGGAGGAGCACTGTACGTTTCCTCCAGGATCCAGTAAAACAGCCTATTTCCCTTTGGGAAAGAGCAGTTTGCTTTCTTTATTAGCCCAAAGCTAGAGACTATTTAAATCCTCCAAAAATCTGCACTTTGCTCATCTAGCACAATACTCAGCCTTTCACGCATACTGCTGTGTGAAAAAGAAAGAAAAACAACAACAACAACAACAAAAACCAAACCAATGAATTTTCTTTATGCCTGCAAGCTGTGTATTCTTATTGGGGAACAATGCACAGACACACCGTACAAAGACACTATGGTGCTAAGCAGGAGATAAAGCAGGAAGAGAGGATGCAGTATGGAGATGGAGGATCTAATACATAGCTACCTAGTGGGTTTTTCAGAGTAGGATAACTATCATTGCCTACATTGTTCATATTTTCTCTGTAGAGAGAACAATACCAATGAACTTGCCTCAAATCTCCAATGTCTTAGTCAGGAAATGGCAGAGACTGGCTACCCCAGCTTGGTGTCCAGTGCTAGTTAGACCCAATAGATACACACCATGTTACAAGGAACACAGCTGAACTATTAGCTAGCTTTTTCTCAATGATCTAAAATGGAGAGGAATACAAATATCCACTCGATTTCATCACTTGAAATGGTAACCTCAAAAAAATTATTGCTTTGTCCTGCAGGATTAAGAGAGTGCTGGGAAACATTCATGAACACCTAAAGGCTCCACTTCACCATGTTCTGAAACAGATGAGCAGCCCTAGGATAGCTGAAATCTATCACTTGTTTTGCTGTCTATCACAATTTATGGGGAACTGAGCCTGTCATCTCCTGACAGAGCCTGAAAGTATCCTCAAACAATACGGGATAAGCCAAACAATTTATTCTTAGTAGCTTAAAGGCAGCAAAGTTCCAGTCATAAAGCAGTCACACAAGCAATGTTGATCTCGGCCAAGAGATGCTAGTGAAATTAATGTCAAACATGTTTGATTTCCTGCTCTTTACAGCAGCTTTAAGTGATTGCCTACAACCACGTACGGTGTCAAGTTGCAAAATACCTTGCAACACATTGTCCTCATTTTTGCAGACCTCATGGCCTGTATTTGCTTAAGCTCCTAGTGTCTTGTGCTGTTCTTTTGCCTGGGGTGTTTCGTCACAGATTAGTTTTTGGGCTTCATTGGGCAAGCTTTTAATTATTATGGGGAGCTATCTGACATGTTTAAACAGAGAACCATACTAAATTCACAGAGTGTACAAGAATATACTTAAGGAGCCCTTTAAGATTGCTAAGGAAATGTAAAAGGACTCTTAAACTGTGTGAGTGTGTGCAAGCAGGCCAAAACTCAGACTTCTGAGATGCTCACTCTGGGACATGACTTCTGATTTATTCTGTTTTTGAGGGTCTTCTTTTCCCTGACACCTCTTTTTCATTTAGCATGGACAACAGAGTTTGGCTGACCACTGTGTGAGACCACACATGCATCTTGTAAAATGCTTGGTTTTGCCTTTTTCATTCTCCGGGAAGCAAGAAACAACAGACCAAAGAGTTGGAGGAGTTTTGGATGCCTGCCTCCAAACCTGGAGGATTGCTCATGGGACAAGGATCGTGTGTCCTTCCATCCACAGCAGCTGCCTCTCAGAGCCATGGCAAAAGTGCCAGTGCTGTGACTTGCCCACAGTCCCATTCCTGCATGAGTGTTTATGGACCTTCACCTCTGAACCAACGGTCAAAGTGTTTCCTACATACTTATAATAAGCTTCGCAATTTTTTTGCCTCTCAATTTGGATACGGAATAGCATTTTCTTCTGGCCTGACAGTATGGTGACTACGCGCTTGCTCTCCTCAGTAAGTGGTTTAGATGTAAGTCCCTCTGTTTTTGTAGTGTCTGCCATGGGAAGAAAACAGCCCATTCAGTATTCCTTCTTAGATATCAAGACACAGATTTTCAGTGTGAGAATTAATTACTTCCATGTTACAGAATGAATTTGCAGATTTTATTTTGTGTCATTTCACTTATGGTCTCAGCAGTCCTTAGAGCTTTCTGGTTGAAAGTGTCAAGGCAGCAGCAGACCACATTGTGAAAAGGTTATTTTTACTTCTCAGTTCATTGAAGTCACTTCTGTAGGCTCACTGAGCTCCTAGGGAAAGTGATTTGCCTCTCAGCATTAATGTGGTTAAGCAGATAATTAGAGCCTCTGCCAGGTCACTGTTTCACTTCCTCACTACTTGGGCAACCCACTTGGTTAGACATCTTAGATATCCCTGAGTGGGGAAAAGAGGAAATCAGCATGGCCTGAGCATTCTCTCAGTCTGTGTAAAGCATTTAGTCTGAACACCTATTCTGTAAGTGAAAGGAGAAATGTTCTCAATTACTCAGGAGTTTGAACGCAAATTACACTATTCATTGACCAAACCCATTGCCTAACACACCTTCTCCCTTCAGTGCTGGCCGCTGCTAATCCATAGCCATCAGGATGGATCTGGAAGAGCACTGATCGGCTGCTGCTTTTTGAGTGACACGTGCCAAGCAGCCCCCCCACAAGCACAGCTTATCTGCCACAGCAGAGGGAGAAGAAGCAAATGGGTTGTGATTTATCACCAGGAGCTTCCATGATTTAACTCTAAAAACTGTGAATGCTCAAAGGAACTCTTGCCAAAAAGCATCGGCTGCTGCACTGCCTGGGACAGCTTCCACATAGAACAGACCCACATTACAGAATTCTGGTGACTTTTAACTTTAGCAAATGCCATCCACTAAAGCCAGCTCACAGCTGAAAAGCTAAATCACAACTTACCTTTGGTAAAACTCTTCCTGAGACTAATTCACCAACACTGTGCTTGTGCAGATTATTATCGGCAAAGTACAAGTTACAGTATCTCCCCACACTACAAACACTCTTCACACAGTGAACAAACTCTGTATGAAAACAGATATGAACCCACCAAGAGAAAGAAGTTTAAGCAGACGGTTGTGCTAAAATTTCTGCAGCATTGGTGCTGGTTACGTTACGTCTGGTACTCGATGCAGGGCTGGAGAAGCTGCTCTGTGCTCTTGTGAGCTCTGAAAGAGCAGATCCATTAAAGAAGTTTCACTGTGAAGAAATTGGTCCACGGGTATCCAAGGCAGTTTAGTTAAGGAAAAAATGTCTGTCTAGATACAGTTTCTTTTGCAGATCTTCACCCCACAACTGGCTGGAGGCAGCAGTCAGAGAAGTAATGCAGCACAAGCCATCAGCTGCTTCTGACAGTTACTCCCCATCTGAGCTGACCACGCTCGGTTACAAGTTCTGTGGCCATGACAAAAGCAGCCTTGTTTTGTTAGTTCAATATGCATACACTTGCATGTATGAAAACATTTTAACCTTTGTGTGGCAATTGTTGAGACATGTTTTATTAAATAATTAAAAAAAAAAAATCCCTATGGCAATTGTAGGAGATGTAATTGCTCAGTTTATGTATATAAAACCACCCCTGGCTTGCAGCCATCCAGGCGAGCAGCAGGCGTGCACTCATTACTTGGTTTCTCCCATAGATCAAAGCCAGTCAGCCTGTAAATAAGACAAGATCCTTCCTCACTGCAGGGCTCCCTGTAGCCATCTATACAGAAATCTCTTCCAACTGCACAGAAATTTCCCTCAAACAGTAAGGAAGGTGTCAATCAGCACTTGCTGCCTTGGGGATCTCATTCAGGACCGAGAGATCTCTCTTGATCCACCAGGTCCTTGGATGATTCTCCTAACGCTGGGGAATGGCTTGTTGAGGAGGTTGCTCCAGGTGTGTGTTGTGACACCTGGACACAACTATCTCTCAGTAACACTTTGTGGCACGCTCTTCTACTCTTTTCCCTATTTTCTCCTCTGAAAATGTGACTGGTGAAAAAGATAGAATCATGGAAATCTCTGTGCTCAAGGCAATGTAAGCACTTAAACAGACTCTGCATAGCAAGGGCTTGAAGCCTGGTTACATCCAGGCCTGGTTCAGGCCTTTCAGTCAGGCCAGGACTGCAAGAAGCCAGTCACACATCTGTTGTGCTCACTGGTGGCAGTGAGCAGCCCGCCTCCACGTGGCACCATGCAACATGCTCAGTATGCCAGCTGAAGTCACAGGGCCTCCGTGTCCCTGTCAGGACGTGGCTCTTCCTCCCCGCCAGCTGTATGAGGGAGCACGGGTAGTTTGGGCCAGACAGAGCCATGAAATACCACCGTGTAATGTAGTAGAGTGGGAAGCTTGTCCAAAAGGCACAGAGTAGGGGATGGTGAGAGAAGGATGGACACACTTAAATCCCGGCAGCTTCTGGTTTTGCTGCAGCCATGGTGTAAATTAGCAGGATAAGCGCAGGAGCAGCTGAAGCAGGTGTCCAAGCGCAACCTGATCCAGGCTTGCAGAGTCAGACTGCCCACACGCCAGAGATCAAATATAGGGATGTAGAGGGCTGGTTCTCAGATAGCAGGCAGAAGCGTGGGCAGGAGCTCATGGCCAGGCCCAATCAAGTGGGCAGCTATCCCTATCAGCAGTGTGAAGCCACAGGAGAGCTTGGGACTGCAATGCCAGCAGGCCAATTTGTAACTTCAAATCCTTTCATGTTGCCTCACCATTGCCAGACCTGCCCCATCTTTTCTTGTCATGGTCACAGAGCTGTTTTACTTGTTTCTTTCATTGACCAGGTGTCTATTTCTCTTTCGTTTCACTTCTGTTTATCTTTGTGTGGTACCACAATTGTTTTATGCAGATAGCAGTAACAAGCATTTGTTCCAAATAGGGAGAGAGGTTTGTAACACTCACAAGGAGATGCTGTGAGGAGCAGGGTTGCCAGGATTGTGTAGAGGAGCACAGGCGTGGGAAGACAAGAGATGGGTGCAGGCTGGCACTGAGGTCCCACAGTTTTATATCTGTGGGATACACCTCCATCATGGTCAGCTAAAAAAGCATGCATGCCTGGGGCTGGACAAGATTGGCTTTAGGGATAACAAAGAGAACAAGGAAATAGAAAATGGCACCATATATCATGTCACCTGGATCTGTAAACCAATTAAGAAAGACAAAGGTGTATGAGTATGTTAGCAAACAAACATGTCAGCTTGAGCCCACTGCCCTTAGGACCTGGAAGAGCAGTGGAAGGGAAAGCATGATGCCGGGAATAGGGGTAGAAACTAAGAAGTGTGTGCGTTACAATTTTAATTGCATTATTACTATATTTAAGTATCATACCTGTGTTATTTTTACTATTTGCTTTTCTGTAATAGGTAGACTAATCTAGACCTAGATCTAAACCAATGGTGATTCCCAAATCAAACTGGGAGGAGTTGAATTATACTAATAATAGACACTTGCCTCTGCTTATAGATAAATATATAGCATATGCTGCTTTTTTCCCATAAGCAAAGTTTTGAACATAACAGAACTCAGCATAGGCTTTGTTTATTTGAATAGTTCTTGGAAGGCTCAGGAAGAGAGGCATTACACTGAGTGGAGGCTTTGCAGAGTAAACTGGGTGCCCTGTCAAGGTACCGGTGAGAGAGCAGCTCAGCAAATGCATGGCAGAAGAACCTACATCATCCTGATTCATCCAGTTCACTATGTGACTACACTATATTGCCCAGATTTTAAACCTGAGATTTCTTAATTTAACGTATGATCTAATTACGTACTTGTGACTCTACCATAAAACAACTATCCTTAGTATTATGTTTTTTCTTCTTATCAGTGTTCTGAAGTAACATCTGGATTACTCAGGAGTTGAGATTTAATGCTAGTTAGTGCTTAAAGACAAACAATAGCAATTACTACTGATTGCAGGTATACATGTTTTCTTACCCTGTAAGTGCATAGCACTTTACAAATATCGATGGAGTCAGTCTTGCAGTGCCAAGAAAACTTAACTAAGCACAGATTTTGGCACTCAATGTGAAACAAGTCTGGTAATACATGTAATATAAGCACGTAATAGTTTATGCTGACTCTTAAGCCTGTTGACTCACTGTGTAACCAAAACGTGGATAAAGGAGCTGGGGAGTGGCTGTTTGGGATAAGCGGCAAAGACCGTGCAGCCTGGAAGGTTGCTAGGGCAGGACACTGCAAATGCAAGGCAGAAGTTTGAATTGATGTTTATTACCTCATTTTATTTCTTTTCTATGGTTCCAGAAAGCAATGAGTTACACTGAGTATGACACTGAGCAGGTTGGGCTCAACCCCTGTTTGCATTGGAGTTGCATCTGCTTTGAGATGGGAAATTGGAAGAACAGAGCACAAGAGGAATACTGGAGAACCTAAGCAAAGCCAGGCCTCCTCTGACAACCACCTTAGGTATTTCCTTTTACAAATTAATCAAGTTGATATATAAGCACTGTCATATTGTTTGCCCCTGTCTCTCCCATTGGAAAAATGTTTTTGAGTCTCATTGGTTTATTGATATCAGTAAAAATCACTTTGGGTACTTCAATACCTACCATGCACTTGAATTTGAAGAGCACACTTCCTTTCATGTGCTTCTTTAACTCAGAACTTAAAGTCACATTCCCATTGATGGTTCTGCACTGGGTGCTGCATTTAGAGAGCACCTGGTGCTGCTGCTGCTTTTGGTGTGTTAAATCATCCCCATCTTGTTTACTTCCCTCAATGCCAGTGTACTAAAGTAATTCCAGACAGGAAAAAGAAGACTGTGCCAGCATGGCAAGAATGGGGCGAAGGAAGCTTTAGCTGCCTGGTCTCCCTCCCCAGCACTGCCAGTTTTTAATTGCACAGTTTAAAGGCAACCAGGGGGAACAGGAGAAGGCAACTGCGAAATCACCCAGCTTATTCAATGGCTTGATTCTATTAAGGCTTTTATTAAAAAAAATCCACTAATGGAGTTAATTGATATTTGCCCCTACAGCTACAAACTGCTCCTTGTTATTAACATATTTTGTAAAAATTTACATGAAAAAAATTGAAAATGACAATGAAGTAGAGCATGATTTTGTCTGCAGAATAATGTTATATCTATGGAAGTAATTTGCTTTAAATGCAACAATTTGCTATCACTTTGATGTGTGTGTTTAAGGTGTTTTCCTTAATTAGCCTATTCATACATCCCTGCATTATTTTGAATTAGCTACTTAGCATTGGCAGCCCAGAATCCTGTGTTGACTTGTCCTGCTCTGCATTTTGAGATTTTTTTTTTCCTTTGGCAGTGTTCTTGGATTGTTAGCAGAAAGAATGGAGATCAAATTAACAAAGCTGTATGCTTTTCTTGCTGGTATTAAATAAATGTGCATTTCAAGCCATTTCAGCCATGCAACACATTTTAGGCCATGTTCAAACCACTGTTGGACAACCCAGGGAACCCACTGCTGAACTCTACTGTTCTTAAGAAGAAAATGATGTGCTTGAATCTGAAGCAGCTTATCAATTTTTTGTTTGTAAGTAAGTACAAGTGAAAATCAAATATAGAAGTGTGATTAAAACCAGACCAAGAGTCTCTGGTGCTGCCTGACATAAATCACAACCTGTCATTAGCCAATGACCAAGTCCATCCCTATAGGCAGGTAAGACCCACCCTCAGCAGACTCCAAGGCATGCATCATGCCATTCAGATTGAATTCAGATTCAATCTTCCATTATCAACATCTTTCAATACAACTGTAGTAGAAGATGATTTTATTCCAGTATTTACTAAGCAAGAATGTATGGTAAAATGTGTGGTAGAAGGTTTTTGTCTTGCAGCCAGGTGGCTCCTGCTTATGCTGTTGCTATAGTTATGACAAATTATCCTGAGCAGAAAGCACTACAAGTAATTAATCCAGCAGAAATTGTGTTTAGCTGTAGTCACTAAACTTTGTTGTACAAAAATAAAAAAAAGTTGCTAGAAAGAATTGGACAAAATAATCACAACATTTTAAAGAATATTTAAAAATACTGAAAATTAAGAAGTGCAAGTCCATTCTGATTTTATCAAGGTTTTCTTTTTAAAATGAAAGAAGAAAGATGAAAAGTTTCAGGAAAAAGAGTTGTTTATGAGTTTGTCAGAGCAGTAGGAAATGTTTTTCACTGCTCTTTGTAAGCAACACTTTCCCCTGAATGGCGAGATAGCAGCTCACCAGTTTGTGAAGCATAGGTCAGAATCTTAAAAGCTGTTTGCCATAGAATAAAAGATAATGCCTCCAAGTTCTTACATTTTTATTCTTTCTCTGACTGCTGTTTCCTAGCATGTGCTTTCCTAAATAACCAGCTGCTAAATCTCATCTTTGAACATACAGAGGATGAAACTGTACAACCATTTTCCTTGACTTTAGTAGAAAACAAGGTTATGTTTGTGGATTAGGTCCAACGTAGTATCTTTATGAACATAAGATGCTGGAAGCTTGCAACATTCAGATTGAGGCTAAAGTAGTTCTGTAGATAAATTTGTTTTAAACTTACATAATGCTGGGATATAACCATCTTTGGTGATCAAATATCTACTGTGAAGCCCTATTGAGACAGACATTGAGTGACACTGTTGTAACTTCAGCTGACATACATTCAATGATAACTTGGACCCGTTCTAGCACAGACAACAGCCTTCCCAGAAGCTGCCAATGTGCTCCTTTCATGTCTGATTCTGTTTTGGGGAGCACAGCTGGACAGGGGAAGGTCTCCGCTGCAAAAACCTCATCCTGGTGATGTGTTTTCTCCTGTGATCAGTCAGAGGTCCAACAATGTCATGACAATTGGACCTCTGAGGTTTTGACATTTTGAGGTTCTGACTTGCAGAATAAAATAATATTTTTGGCTGGTTTTACCACTCTTCTGACATATGTAGGCAGTGTTCAAACATGAACAGTGGTGCTGATGTTTGGCGCAGAATGGTAAGCTCTTCATGGCCAGTAATGTAATACTGCTTTAATAAAACACCACTTTATTAAAAAAAAAAAAAAAAAACATATCTGGCTATTTTTCCTGATCTGCATTATAAGTTAACCTTCATGCAGGTAAAAAGATAAGGAAACCATGGAGTGAATGAGGAAGCATCGAGCTCCGAGTTAAGACTGCCACTACTGAGCAGTATTATATAGAAAAGCTACTTGTTTGTACTGCTGTTGAACTCGGTTGTCATGAAAATCAAATTCTTCAGCAGAACTAAGTGAACATCCAATGATTTCAAAATTTAGTACCATTTTCTAAACTGAGAAAATAATGAATTTCAGTGAAAAATAATAGAGAAATGTATAGTTTTATGTCATAGAATCATAGAATCACCAAGGTTGGAAAAGACCTCCAAGATCATCCAGTCCAACTGTCCACCTACCACCAAT
>JANHGO010000737.1:0-38452 GCA_024606505.1 Aquila spilogaster
CTGAACTCAAAACATAGCACCGTACCAGCTACTAGGAAGACAGTTAACTCTATCCCAGCTGAAACTAGGACAGTAATTTATTGTAGAAATGCAGTTTCAGAACAATGAAAGCAATTTTGATAAGTTCACACTGAATTCTGAAAATTGTTTCTGTTGAAATAGACATTAAAAAATCAAAATTTGTTTCAGTGCTTACAGAAAGTTTTGAGATTTGTATTATAAATCAAAATAACATTTTAAAACATAATTTAAAACAATTTTTAGGGTTAAAACCAGCAGACTTTTTGCTTTTGTTTTATGTTGATTATTTTGAGTCAGCAAAAATGTTAATGTATATTTTCTTGCTGTTGGTTTGTGAAAACTGGACTGATTTGTATGAGGGTAGCAAGTATATTTTCACATGGCTCAAGACAGGGCTTAGGCATTAACTTATGCATTTGGAAAAGAAAAAGATGCATGTATATTTATATATGTTTAAGTTTGATTAAGGAAAGCATTACTAATCTGTAAGTGTGCTTGTGCATTCTTTTAACTGTATTATATGTTTATATGGCATTTGAGGATCAGACTATCTCTGCTCCTACATGAGAAGGTTGGTGGGTTGGGGTTTGTTGGGTGTTTTGTGGTGGTGGTGTTTTATTGAAGCTTCAGTGCTTTTATTGAAGCTTTAAGGTTTGGTCTCCTATGAGATAGTTAAGATGTTTCCCTTTAAATGAATTCCTTTGTGTTTCTGAGCTGGTACACCAAGTGAAAGATAGTGGTTTAGATAGAGTATGGTGTCTTTGGTTTTGCTATATTGTTAAAGTAAGCTGCTACCAGGACTAGTTTACCAGGATGAGCCTAACTGAACAACCGGTGAACACCCGAACACAGGTATTTCTGCTGAAGTACAGAACTAAAGAGGACAGCCTTTCCAATCCTATTCTGTCTGCTTGTACAGCAATGAAAAGATTAAGACAAGAAGAACACAGAACACAGGCTGCTTGCATGCTGCCTTCAACTCCCAATTCATGATTTCTCTCTTGGATTTACTTGCTTTTAACAGAAACTTAAGTGCCTTTCTGTTTTTCAGAGTTACCACAAAGAAGTTGATTGTGTCCAGAGTTAGGATGTGACTAAGAGAGCGATAAGGAAAAGCTTAAACTATATTTGCACTAATTTTCCAGCTTTAACTTGCATAGTAGGTACCTAGCCATTAAAAAACAATCTTTTAAAAATATGATAAAAAAATGTTGAGTCTGCAGGAGTTGCATCCAAAAGTTGTATTTTGTCTTTATTATTTCTAGCTATTAAGTATCTTCCATTTAGAGGCAAAAAGGGGTTTTTTTTTGCCTAAATACTGGTGTCACAAGCTTGCACTCTTTGTGAGTCCTTACATATACCTTAGGTGTGCTTTCAGTAGCATGTCCATTACTTTCAGAAAGTTGGCACAGATGGAACCAATTAACCCTGTAATTTGGATACAGCAAATCATCCTTTAGTAAATATTCAAGAACTATTACTGAAGTTCCTTTTGTATTTGTGCAACTTTTATTCAAAGTAAAAGCTTTTGCTTTTGCCAATAAAGATCATGTGATTCTGAATGCAGGAGTTGGACATTTTTCATATGAGAACTGGACTTTCCTTTTGCATACATTGGTTAATGCTGAACTAATAGTAACTAAATAACATGGTGATGGGTTAACTGAAATATGCAGAAAATGCATTTGAAAATGTAAATGTCAAATATATAAACAGCAGATGCATTATAAGGAATTTTGAGAGGTTTGTTAAAACATTGCAAAGAGCTCGTATGTAATTTAAGGTACGATGAAACCGATATTTAAGAACTTAAAATCTTTTAGTAGATTTCATTAATTTTTTATAAATTATACCTACACACTGAGGAGAAGAAAAGGAATTTTTAAAGTACTGCTTTATGTAACATTTCCTTTTTCTGAACTGATACCTTAAGGGTGTTTAGTTTATGTCCTGTACTTCACGACGTTTAAGTGGCTGTAGCAGGACAGGTATAGCATACTAAAGAGACTTTACAAAGGCACCTTGAGAGATGGGCAAGTTTTCTCTGTCAATGCTTTATGATGGCTGACTCAACAAATTCTGCAACTCTTGTTCCAGGCTAAGAATCTTTTTTTGTGACCAGTGGTCCACATTTTGGCTGACAGGAAAGCATGTGCTATTGCCTTACTTTTCACCTCTTTCTGTGATAATAAATAAACGCATTAAATCCTCTGATAGTAAATCAGGCTGAACCATTCTTGCCTTTCTTGCATAGTTTACACCATGGATCTTCAGCATTTCTGTCCCTTTCACCTGGGAGGTCTTACACTTTTGTTTCTTGTTTGGAAGAAAGTAAAAAGGAAATTTGGGAAAAACTGCACCAAATACTTAGCAAGTTCCTCCCTTTGTACTATTGGGTTGCAGGGTAACCAAGATTTAGCAAAGCCCAGGAATGCCAGCTTTGAGATCCTGTATTGGAGAGCTCTACCATTCTGACTTTAAGGCGAGAGGTGTGGTTGGGTCTATACTTAGAACTGGTTCGTCTTTATGAATGCAGCAAAATTTGCTTTTCCTTGCAGGGACCTTTCAAAACCACCAAGGGTCTTGCTGTTAGTTCCACTCTTGTGGGTTTTTTTTCTCTATTGGCATGTTTTGTTTTATACTGGAAGAAACAGGTTTTGCACTGAATTTTACTGTGAAATGAAATTTATGCTAACATACTCAGAGCCAAGGTTTAAGGCACTAATTTATGTTTTATAAATCAAATAAACAAATGTGCACCTGCAAATCAATCTGGATGCGAAAGCATACAAATCATTGATTAAATGCTTGAGTACTTTCTTCTCGGAACTGAAAGGTATAGAACTCCTGTTAGTTTTGATGACCTTATATATGAGAAATCTAGATATGCTTAAGTGCTTGCTGAAGTATGGGAGGTTTGGTCATCATATTAGCCTTTAACTTAATTGCATTTCCTGTGGCATTAACATGTGAAAATGTATGGTCCAGAGTTTGGGATTGTAGGTCTTTTTTTTGATCCATCTGAAAGCGAGTAGAAGATTTGGATTTAGAGAGATCACTGCTGCACCATGTACTGTAACTCTGGGAACTGCTGCTGTAATAAGACTTTATATTGCTCCTTTGGAAATGTCTGCATTGATTTCTGTCAGAGGCTGGATGAAATATTTTTCTGCTTAACTGTCTGTATTCTATGCAGATCTTAGGAAGGAGTCAAAGGACACAAAGCCAGGTTTTGCATCTAGTCTCAACTGTTTCCCCAGTGTTCAGAAGTATTCCTATCCAAGCATATGCAGTAGCCTTACCTAAGTGTTTTTCATGTATTAGATATTATAAATAATTTAGTTAAAGGATGTTGTGAATGAAGTTGCACGAAATGGTATGTTTTGCCTTGCCCTTCTCTGTTACCAAAGACTGTATGCCAAACAGTTTGGCATAAGTACAACCGTTGCTGTACTTTACAGTGTTTACAAGCTTTGTTCCCTTAATTCCTTAAGTAGAATGGCACTCAGCTTGGCTGTAGTTTACACTGCCCTTCCTGAGTCCTGGGATTTATCCTCTCTTGTCTACAGCTTCTCACTATGCTCATAAACCACAGTTTGGAATATTTATGACACAGACTTTTGTAACAATTTACAGGAGTCTTTTCTTCTCAAGGAAGATTAAAGTTGACTGATCCACGCAAGATTGCCGATTTTCCATTTAGAGGAGTTAGGCCTATGATAAATGTTTTCAAAGAAGGTATTCTATTGGGAGAGCCAGAACTGGTGGTTCTGGTTTACTCTAAGTTTAAAAAATGGGTGGGGAGAACAAAATGAAGAAGTTCGTATAAACAGTCATTTTGTGGCCTCTCTGAGTTGTGGATGCTGCAGGAGAACTGTGTCCCATCTGTTTATGCTGGTGTGAGCAGATGAAAAAAAAAAAAAAGCAAGCTTAATTCATGTTCATTACATTCAAGCCATCATCCTTCCCCATTTCCAAAGTAAAAGCTGAAATCTTTCTCAGTGGGATATTATTTTGTGGAGGATAGGGTAGGAAAGGACACTCATGTTTTAGTAAAAATCTACCGCCTTCTGGAAGTGCTTGCTAGAGGGAAAGTTTTGTAAGACTTTGGCATACAAATATTTGGTCAGTACATGCCAGTCTCTGGACACAAGTATACAACTTACTGCGCTGACTTATGTGAGAGGAGACTATTAAAAGCACAGTCCTCTTCTTATGACATGGTTGTCTCCTGACAGTTTCCTTGTGTAGTAATTGAACCCTTAATTTGAGAAGATGTAATATATTTGAGACTTGATTTGCGCTAGAACCCATGGCCACAAATAGTAAGTGGACAAATAAATAATAATGGCTATAGCTGAGAGAGAGAGACTGCTTGTGAAATTTAACTATTTAAATTACAGATCCAGGCATGCACGTATTGTGGATGACTGGGATGCTACCCTGAAAATTAGAAGGTGAATCAACTTGTTCCTCCTCTCTGCTGAACAGAAGGGACACTGCTAATCTGCTTTGTATTCCTGTGTTTCATAGAATCATAGAATAGTTTGAGTTGGAAGGGACCTTTAAAGGTCATCTAGTCCAAGCCCCCTGCCACGAGCAGGAACATCTTCAACTAGATCAGGTTGCTCAGAGCCCCGTTCAACCTGACCTTGGATGTTTCCAGGGAAGGGGCATCTACCACCTCTCTGGGCAACCTCTGCCAGTGTTTCACCACCCTCATCAGAAAAAATTTATTCCCTATATCTAGTTTGCATCTACCCTCTTTTAGTTTAAAACCATTACCCCTTGTCCTATTGCTACAGGCCCTGCTAAAAAGTTTGTCTCCATCTTTCTTATAAGCCCCCTTTAAGTACTGAAAGGCTGCAATAAGGTCTCCCTGGAGCCTTCTCTTGCTCCAGACTGAACACCCCCAACTCTCTCAGCCTTTCCTCACAGGGGAGCTGTTCCATCCCTCTGAACATCAAAAGGGGATAGTGATGGTGTTCTTTGGGTTCCTTTGTGGAAGAGCTATCCTTTCCATATCCTCGAGGTAAAGTTAGTGACATTCAAAAATTTCACAGTTGCTCTCTGTCTGTATTATTTGCTTCTGAACCAAACCAAAATGAACTGTGGTCACTGAGGATCAGCGCAAAATTGTTAGCTAGAGAATTTTTTTAGTAGAAACACATTTAGGTTTATAACTGTACCAGAAATATTTGTGTCGGAAACAAAAAATTCCTTTGAATGAAAAGAGTGTAGAGAGGCCAACAGTTTATCACAGTGCACTGCAGGAGTCCCTGGTTTGGTAGGGGCTGCAAGCACCAGGTATTCCTGCTTTGGTCTGAAGTGATGCCCCTTGTCTGCACCCTGAGGTGCACCTTGTTTTCCACCCAGAAATTCTGTCCAGGTTCTAATTGAAAAACTGAAATGTCAGCCTTAAAATGAGAAGTGGCAGGTAGATTTTAAAAGGATTTAGGTACTTATAGCCTCAAATAGCTACCTATGAAGATTTCTAAGAATAATTTTGTGCTTAACCTCTATTACTTTTAGCCACCTAAGAATATTTTTTAAGTCTTTATCTTTGGGAACATTTTGAAGTGTAGTAAGGGTAAATCTGAAGGAACAGTGGAGTGTGAAAGGGGACAAAATTCTAATTTGAAAACTTTGTTCTTCAACCTTTTTTGAGGTTTGTCTGTATACCTGCCCTTGCACTTTGAATTGATGTAATATGAAATAAGCCTCTATAGTGCAAAATACTCAGAGGATGTTTCATTCATTTTTGCTGCAAGTGCTACATAGGGAAAAAAAACCCCAATGCCCCAGAATAAAAAATAGGAAGGCCTTGAAATATTGTATTTACAGTATTGTTTTTGAAGCCTTGCAGACAGCTTCTCATGAAAACTGTCTGAAAACTTATATCAAGTATTTCAATAGTTTTTCAGTAAGAATTTGTGAAGTTATGCTGTAATTAGAAGTCCACACATCCTTGAATTCCATATTTAGAGACAAAGTGTGAATTTAAATGGAACTTAAATCTGAGATTTTACTTGACAAGGAGGAGTCCTCTAGTAGAAAGGGTTATTGTCTTCTGTTCCTTCCTGCCTCCTAAATAATGGTGCAGAGACTGTTACGGCATTTGGGCTTTGTCTGCTTCCCTCATCATATTTACTAATAGGGATTTGTGTTCATAATTTAGCTGATGATTCATTTGCCAGTACATAACTGAATACTTTAGCTCATTTGGCAGTATGTGTTTTGGCATAGCAGTCATCATGGAAGTGAAATGCATGTGTTTGTGTTCGGATCTTGTGGCAGATGTGTAATATAAAGGAGCTACCACTTTGGCAAGGCCGCTTTCCTGGCTCTGCCCACATTTTAAGTGTTCCCTGGTTATGATCTGTGATCGTGGCTCATATTGATGTTTATCTGCCTTTTCAGAGTGAAAATAGCACCATTCTGTTTTCCTTTTTTTTGTTCTTGCGATGTTGCAAATATAGTGCAGCATGGTACAAACACTGTGGAAACAGATCTTTATCATATACTTTTTTTCAATTGCCATGTTGCTTCTGAAAACAATTTGTAACCTGTCTGTCTCCATTTGGCAACTGAAAAGCAGGGGTTTGCAACGAAGGCTTTAGAACATGCAGATGACTCAATTTCTGTGTGGAGTCAAGTACGTTTAAATTATTCTACGTGGGTAAGTATGTAGGGAACAAGAAAATGTAAAGATAAAAGGAAATACATACTTGCTCCCTTTTTTTTTGTGGAACTTGGAGCAAAATAACATGTTCTGCAAAGTGGACTTACGTCTTTCATGTGCCTGTATGTTAAATATTAAGAGCTTGCCAAGATGCGTGTATAGTTTGCCCTCAAAACAGGGTTTAACTACTCTTTTTTGGTAAGTTAATTTGCTGAATAAAATTCCTGCTTCTAAAGAAGGAGGAGTTTCTCTTCATTTCTCATTTGCAGGATAACTTTTTTCTGAGAAATTTCAACTAGCCTCCTTAATTTCTGTGTTTTTGTCAATATTAGAGCTGCAGCTTCAAACAGTTAGGAGTATTGGGATGCTCTGTCTCAGTTTCAGCTAGTCTTCTCCCTTTGTGCAGGCAGAGGAGAATGAATACACGAGGAAGTCTGAGGACAGAAGGGCCTGGAAGGGAGAAGAAGCAGCAGTAACTTCACTGCTTGTTTCCCTTTACCTTACACAAATGTGCCTATGCAGACACCACACATTTTAAAAAAAACACTAAAAACTTGATAATGGTGATATTGAGCTGTCTTTGTAAGTTAAATTCTGGCTGTAGTTAATTAAGTAAAAATGCTGCTCCAACCACGTTATCTTGGGTGCCTTATTATTAAATGAAGGGAAAACATAGGAGGAAATAAAACTCTCTTGCTTCTTTACTTGCTGGAGCATTTATTTCCCCTTGTCCATATGGGTATTGCGAGAACATCAAGCATAACAAATAGTGTTTGCATTTAGTTCTGAATACAGTGAGGTCCACGATCACTCTTATCTCTGTGAAAGCAAGCTCCAAAGCCTGCCTGGCTGCCCAAAGAGTTCCCATTTCTGCTTGTGTGATGGATGGGTTCATTGCTCTAATGAAGCGTGGCTGTTGTTGGAGCTCATGGTCACAGGAAAGAGGCAATCCCTCTTTAATGAGGGGCAGTTCTATGGAGGCCTTGAATGCCAAAGCAGAGATGTAGCATTTCATTTTTTTATTTGATGAAGAGGCCCAGTGCAGGGACAGTGCCTTGTTTTACAAGGTGGTTTGTTTTTTTTTTTTTTAATTACAAAGAAGGTGGGAGCTGTATCCTGTACAAGCGTTAACCATTTTAGATATTTTGGCTTACTTCCCAAGTGTAATGAGTCTCGAGGTTGCAAATGCGTGTATTTCTATGGCCAGATCTCTGATCAGATAGGGAAATCAAACCTCTGGCCATGCACAGATGCTGTTAGACTTTCCTGTCTTAGCATCCTTAGGAATTGAGGTCTCACAGGCTGCATACTAACTAGCAGGCAGTGTCTGTAATCAAGGGGAACATTAAGGCCTAGGGAAATTCTTCAGAGTAATTCCCATCAATACAGATAGTAGGTGTGTATTTTAAGTACCTCTGAGGATCAGGAGCTTGTATTGGGGCAGAATGTGAAGGTGGATCTTGTTGTCAACCGGGCAAATTCTATAACATGTGTTCCCTCCTTTTTCTTTTCTAGACTGCTTATAGACATTTGAGGTTGGTTGTAATGAGGGTAAATGAGCTCTTTTCATTCAAATCAAGAAGCAGCAAATGAATAATAACAACTTTTCTTCACTGAACTAGTCATAGTTGGACTAGTGTACCATGGATGCAAAACTAAACACGTTACCAGTCTTCTTACATGTCTAGTTTGTTTAACACTGGTTGTATTTAAAGTCTAAAAATGAGAATGTTTTCTCATGGTAGATTTATTTGATATTTTAATTGATTAGCCTGAAGACTGTGTCTGAATACTGCATATGTGGCTGATGTCTGTTTGAGGAGAACATGTCTGGTTTTAGATTTGTTCTTTGAACAAACTTCTCTGAAAGGTGGCAGGAATCGCCAACATTGTTGGTAGAGAATCTAAACTAAGAAAGAGCTGTATGTTCAGAAAATTGGAAGTTTGACTCATGCTTAGACTTTTGAAACCAGAATATATTGTATACCTATTCACTGAATACAACATTCAGGAGTAAAATATGTAATGTGATCACAGTCTTCTCTTTCTCAGTCTTTCTTGTTTCATTTGTTTAAGGCTTTGTTTAGTTTGACAGTTTCAAACTAAACTGTTACAGATATAAATATCTAAGGTAATGC
This sequence comes from Aquila spilogaster, assembly GCA_024606505.1. Taxonomy (NCBI): domain Eukaryota; kingdom Metazoa; phylum Chordata; class Aves; order Accipitriformes; family Accipitridae; genus Aquila; species Aquila spilogaster. Next base: position 8,842 of record JANHGO010000737.1, read on the forward strand.
AAGTGCAGGGCTCCTTACAAATGTACTTCTGTTTTGATTTGAAAAGTTTGGTTGTTGACCTGTCTCTTTTTCAGCCCAATGCTTGTACTGTGTTCATCATCCTGGTATCTGAACAAACAGCACATAACCTCATTTAGAGGAGAGGAGGGTTTGCATGTACTAATATTTAGTTTATTTGAGGTTAAGATTTCTTTAAAAAAAAAATTCTTAAAAGCAAACATATTTGCTGTATTTTTGTTTGTCTTGCAGGTTGATCCAGCTTTGAAAGAAAAATTAAAACAGAACACTGTGACACTGGAATCTGAATATGAGGTAAAATAAATTTGTTGCTTGGGGCTCATAACCTTGGCTACCCTTGATTACCCTGGCCACTGGTGGGTTGTATTTGTCCCTAACTAAAATTAGATCAGCCATCTGCCTTTCACTCACTGATGTCCAATAAAAACAAGGTTTTATGTAAAGAAAGGTTTTTAAACATGCAGTGCTTTTTTCTGAACACAGCTTTACTTTGATGTCCAGGTGCCAAGTACAGTGGTACAAATAAATTCCACGATTTCTGTGGTTAACCTAGTCTATAAATGTAGAGCTGATGTTGGCCTTAGACGGAATGTGTATATGTGTATGTCAGCACTTCTATTGCATGAGTTTTGATGATCTTTAGACCAAATTACAGAACAATGTGGTTGACGTGCTTTCTGTTATTTCTTGCTTCTGAAACTTATGTGCATCTTTCAAACAACTGCTGTTCCTTTTTCACTATTTCAGAAAATTTTATAGAGAAATATTTCACTCTTTCCTCAACAATGCGTATTCTTCAAACATTACTGAGCTCCAAAATGGCTATTTTGGCCAGTTTAATATCCAGAGTTTCATAAATCTTCAGGCCTACAAAAAGCCATGTTAGGAAAAGTGGAAAGAGCCTCCCTGTATCCAGAAACAAAAGATAAAGCTACTTAAGATAATTTTTATGTTTTAAAATTACTTGTATCACATGTCCAGCTAACACTTTATCTATCTCTGTGGTCTTTATGCTGAACACAGGTTTTCTTTTTCTTCCCATAGCACATTCCTGTCACAAGCCTTTCAAGAGCTTGATTGCACCCATAGCTCTCATACTTAGGTGTCCAAATGGCAGTACATGATCTTGCTAATAAAACCTTATATTACTCTTTTGTGATTTGTCTGAAATAAAAATAAAACTTACCTTTTTTATTTTCACATGCCTGATTTCACAGAACATCTACCTACCTGCTAGGTTTGTGATAGTGTTTTACCATTATTGCAAACAGTTTGGGCTGTCCCTCTTCTACAAAGAACTGTGTTTTATGGTGTAGGGAATAAAAAGATTTGATCCGTGAGTACATATGGAAAGCTCCAATGGAAACTCAAAACATACAAATCCATTAAGTTCTGATTGCCTCTGGGGTTATTGTACCTCTTGCTTTCCTAGAATATACTGTAAAGCTGCTCTGATTCATTTATGTGGAAGAACCACAAGTAGGAAAAAGAACCACATCTCTCTGTTTAACTCACTACCTAACCTCAAAATCAACTGATCTGTATTCAGATATGCCTTGCTTTCTCTCCAGAAGATAAGTAAATAGTTGAAGGATAATATTTAAATGGCTGTAATTGCATTATCTTTATGGATAAATCAATGGTAATAAAATACAACTGGCATAACTACATATTACAAGCCTACTTGGGTAATGAGGCTCCTTCCTGATGGACAGAAATGACAGAAGCAATCTTATTTTTTCCTCCATGTAAACTGCAGAGAGTTCCCAGGCTGAAATTCTTCCAAAGTAGCGTTTGGGTGTTATAGGGAGCAGACTAGTTCAACAAAACAAATGGATTTGCATTTCCACCTAATGAAAATAGATTCAGATTATTGTTTTGAACTCTATTCTCAATATATACTTTACTGTGGGCACCAACTTGCAAGCACGAGGCATATTGATTTCTTACTTCAGTGAAACTTGTGGAACTACCAGCAGTCATGCACATGGTTCGCAGGCTCCACATTGACTGTGTGACAATTTTAGTTAATGTTACCTCTGTATTCTGGTGGACAAAATCTAACCAATCACTGAGTTACAGCTGACATTTAGGAGCATAGCTGTGTGTTCCAGGCTAGGGGGTTTTGGGTAGGTTTTTTTCTCCTTTCTTTATTTTTTTACTTGTCCAAAATACAGCTCTTAAGAGCATCTTCTAATTCTATAGGTCACATCGGAGGATTACACTGGTGGCTGTTACTAAATATGGTATGATAAGAGATCAAGGGCTGTTAAAAAAAAAGTTGCTGTTCTGATATGTAAAGCCTTATTTTACAATATTATTAGCATTATATCTGCAGCTGTTACTGAGGATACCAAGCCAGCTGTTTTGAAGCATGGTTGCCTGATGCATGCAAATGTCCATGGGCCCTCTCTAAGACTTTTAAAAATATCTTATTGTCCTTACAGATATGTACATATTGAACACATACTGAATTCTTCTAGAATGTCATAATTTCTGCTATAAGCATACACCTTTATGGGCATATTGTAAAAGATAAAGACATTTCCAATATTTCAAACATGTTGAAGTCTGTTTGTCTCCATTGCGGTGGTGGTGATGAAAAAAGTTGTAATCGCAGGTTTAATCAATTTACTGTGAGGAAATTAACATAAAGACATTTTCTCACCTTCTAATTTACTAAATTATATCTTCTCAAACTATACAAAATTTACTTTATTTCATATAAGAGTATTTCTGGCCAGGATGGTCTTTTGAGGAAGAAAGAATTTGCATGTGTAATTCGCACTGCATTTCTTATATCTCAGATTTGTTAATGCCATTTATTTGTGCCTTCGGGCATGCCAGAGGAGCAAGCTACCTTTGCATGTGTTCTCCATTGTTTATGCATTCCTCTCACACACTTATGTGTCCTCATATGGCCAATTAGCCCTTGCTGCTCCCCTTTGCCTAATAAATCATGGCTTTGTCCACTAGTGACACTGGTACTAATGTGAATGTAGTTCTGCTGCTGAGCTGGGCCTTGTAGAACATGCTGTAAAAAATGTCAAGTGTTTCACCTGTGACAAAAGCCTAGAGTATTTTATTTCTAAGGACAAAAATATTATTTGAATGAGGGGGGATAAAAAAATGATTAATATGATGAGTTAAAAACATTCTCGTGGATGTTTAACAATCACAGTACATTCCTTTTCATTGGTTTAAATGGAATCTCAAAATATCATTCCTTATTCTAGCACTTGGTTTCTGTACTTCTGTGAAATTAATGGTCTAGTACACGCTAAAATATCTGGCCTCAGTCAGTTATATCAGACCCCAAAATAAAGAATTGTTGTTTAGGGTTTTTCAAGCAAGTAAAAACACCTTTAAGAAGAATTTATTAACTGATTTTTCCATTGTAAAATGTTAAGTTTGAATCAAATATGTGATATCCAATGAGAACCAGTGGCAATTGAAGGCAGAGAAAAAAAACCACAATAAATAAAAAATGTGAAGGATTGCTATGGAAACAGTAAATGAGAAGTATAAAGCAAAGACAACTGATAAAAGACACTAAGGACATCAGAGAGTTGTCTGATAAGTGAGCTGACAAGGATGTGGGTAAGAGGATAGTGTTGCAGCAAACTAAGAATAAAATAATGAGGATGTAAAATCATGAGTAACCATGTTGGAAAAGTAGCAGCATTCAAAAAATACATTTGTATTTCTTTTAGAGAAAAAAGTCCTTTGTATTCAAATCAGAAGAGGCAAGGGATGTACTTCCAAACCTCTTAATAACCAAACAAGAAGTTATTTAAGATCTGTTAGGCTCTGATGGTTTATAGCTGAGTTCCAAGAAAATGCTTGGAAGACTTCAGTGGCTGCTGAAAATCTCAATCTGGGAATGATGGTTCTCTGGGAATCATCGCTGGGCAGGAAGGTGATCATTTTAAGTGTTCTGTGAGATTTGGGACATATCTGGGCAATACTGGGTACTTTTTTCAGTGATACGGAAGAAATCGTAAAATCATCACTGATGTGCAAGTGATGCTCAAGTGACAAAAGTATTGAAGCAGTAAAAGTATGGCAAGGCAGGGACAGAGAGCTGTTCATATTACCTGGTAAGCTGGGCCCATTAAATGAGCAAAGTACCTTTTAAAGTAGCCAAGGTTATTTGTTTAAAAAACTGGAAATGCAGGCCAGAGTGGACTGCATTATGGAAAGCACATACTCTGGAAAAAATTTAGGAGTCGGTGAATAAATAATTCAGATCGATCTTCTACTGTGATGCTGTGGCACAAAGAACTAATTCAGTCTTCATGAATATTATCAGGAATGGTAGATGGTAGTAACTGGTGATTTTACTTCTGAGTGTGGCACGGATGAGGCTAGTACTGAAATACTGGATCTGGTGAAATACTTCTGGTGTCCACATTTTGAACAGGGCTTTAAAAATGGTATAGGTTGCAGAACAGGCTGAATATATTTACTTAGGGCTTGAGAAAATGCCTTAAAAGAAACTTAAAGATGTAAATCTTTTTAAAGGTACCAAAAAGAATGTTAGTTATATATAAATACCTTAATAAGAAGAAAGTGCTAGCTATTGAAGATTTTTTTTTTTACTGCAGCAAAGATACTAAAATGAGAAGTAAGGTCTGTTATTAGTAGAGGGGAACATAATTTGAACACAACAGCAAGAAAAATGCATTCTCTGTCTTTCAGAGTATCAAAACTGTAAAACTTTTTAAAGTTTTCCTTTAACTGGTTGCAAGCTATTGGACTCAGCATGGCATAAGTGAGGGAATATGCTGGTCTGCGAATAGTCAGTCTAGAGAATGCTACTTTCTTGACTTAAAGTATATGACTATTGAGCAGTTTTTGTTCCTCATAATTTGATAAATCACCAAAGGTCAACATTAGCTCTGGACAAAAGTTGTGTAACTGTCCTGAGAATTACAGCAAAAGCATTTTAATTGTGGTGTCCTGCTCAGGACAGTTCAAGAAGTAAAAGCAGGTATATGGTGAGGTGGTTTGGGAATATAACCTGTATACTTACTGTCTTAAGAGTAAAAGAAGAATTTGAATAAGCTCTTCTGAAAAAGATTCAAGCCACTTAATGCTCATTTGACTTAACTTTGGGGATTGTAGTGCCAGCAGAATAGATGAAACATTTTTTTCAAGAAGGGATGGTGTAGTAACATAGTAATTTATATGTGGACATGGGGACTACTCAAGAAGGAAGGTAATTCCTGAATGCCAGTAGTTGAAATCTGCAAGTATCTTGTTGCTGCCATTATCAATACCAGAGGATTACCAGTTTTGTTGCTGTTTAAGAATTAACAGATTAATGTATTGAATTGATTTACTTCAGTGTCTGTGAAGATACTAGTGGCTAAATACCTTGAGCTGTTTGAGAGATGACAAAGATGTTGGGGAAAAAAAATCCCTCCTTAGTGACTGTTGTGACACTAAATGAGATTGAGATATTGTTCTTTCCCTCTTCAATCACTCCGTCCCTTCCATGCTCTCTTCTTTGTTGGTGCATTGTCCAGCCTAGCCGTTAGATTCTGACTGTCCTCCAGGTTGTGTTTGGGAAGAATGGACTTTCTTGCATTTTTGTTTATTCACAGGTCTTGAGAGTTTTATTTCACTGTGAGTCTTTTTCACTTAATGTTTTGTAGAGAAGGACAAAGTGGTGTTAGTTTATCACTAATGGAGACTTCCATGGGAAAGGATTTTAGTTAAAATAGTTTGGGCTAGGCATTTTATTCTGAGTGGATGTACAACCCATAGCCAAGCTACAGTTTGCTCCTTTTCTTCTTGACATCTCAAAAGTCTTGTGTGTCAGAGAAACACAAGAAGGTGGGATTTGGTGATGGGTATGGCGTAGGAAGAATTCTGGTGGAAAAGCATTCTTGCAGGAAGAAAGATAGCCTCCAGAGTATTGCCTTTTACTGGTCTTATTTCTGGAATTCATGTCTATTAAATAGTCCTGTAAATTCTTTCCTGGTCATGTTTATAACATACCTCTTTGCACAGGATTTTCCTTACTTTTGAGCTGGTTTTTTCGTGTGTGTTGCATTTGCACTTTTCTTACCCCATAAGAAGACACCAATTTCTCATAGATGGTGAACAAAGTGAGGCACTTAACAGTGCAATCAGACAGCAAACATGGTCGGGGCATACAAATGCCGGCTATAAATAATCTCTTCTCCTCACCCTTTCTCCTCTCCAAAATAGAAACCTTTGTACCTGCTTGTGCTCCCTGTATGCTTTTTTTTAATCTGAGAGGAACCAACCAACACTTAACCATGTTAGGGCCAACACTGTGTTGTCTCGGTCACAAAAAAACCAAAACTTTGAGTAGGGAAAGTGGCATCCACACAGCATGGCTGAATTCTTTCATTTATTGTCCTAAGGGATGCTGGTAGTTTCTACCAGGCAGTATTGGGAACATTTTCTTATGCAGCTGACTAGGTAGAAATGTTAAGCACTTCTGTCATACTAATGGGCCCCCAGTGGGGAATTGCTAGATCTTTGGTATGAAATACCTCTGAAGTAACTTTAGTATGGGAATTTAACTACACGGCTGAGGCTGTATACATTCCTCTCATCGACTGCCTCTGAAGAGGATACAGCAAAACAGGTAGCTCTTGTCTCAGCAACCAGGCAAAGTGGCTTTTTGCAAGAATATCCTCCTGTTTGTTTTGCTTAGCTTTTTTTCTTTTTTTTGACCAATTTCATGAACAGTACCTGGAATATTCTGTGACTGCCAGCCTAATTCCAGATGATGCCCACATGGACATCATCAGGCTAAATTTGAAATACTTTAAAAGATTGTCATACAATTCTTGCATGTTCTTTGCTTCTCAAATTATTGTTACCAATCTTTATTTAATGCTCAAACTGTACTGAACAAATGTACTCTGCAGTAGCAAGTTACTGTCAGAGAGTGGGTCACTGTCTGTCCTAAGAGGCTTACTGATCCAACGGAAAAATGAGATGTGAGATGGTGGTGGAGACTGACCATGGAGTTTGCACACTTTTTAACTAAATAATCAAACTTTGAAAACTTGAGTTGAAAAGTTCCCTATTTCAACCCCTGACTTCATCGTACATGTGGTAAGACTTGAGTTTTACCCAAGTATAGCTTGGAGACATCACTGAGAAGTTCAGAGGCTGAGGGAAATGCTGTTGGCAATTCAATGTGTAGTACTCCATCTTGTTCATGGTATCTTCCCAGGAAGTCATTGGAGAGCCAGTGTCCTGCTGTGCCATCTTACAGCTCTAACATGAAAATAAAGAAAGAGTCTTTAAGCACGGTGCAGTTCAAAACCAAAATACCCTCCAACCATAGAAAGACCCCAGACCTTACCTTCTAAAACTTCCTCTTCATTCTTGTAAAAATTTAGATATATGCCTTGATCCTTCTCAGATAGAAGTCTTTCTGATTTGAAGACCTGTTGGTTCTGATAGAATGAAAAGTAGATTTATTCACAAGTTATTTAAGTACTGTACATGCAGCAATATTGCTGAGAAGTAGCTTTAGTGTCACTTGCGATATAGCAGGGGACTAACACTCATATTACTATCTTCATCAAATAGACAGGGGATGTTAGCCACAGAGAAGAAACAGGAGGGGTTTTTTTCTTGTGAGAAATTTGCCCAACAGCGCACATCAAACAGTAGCCATTAGTGTCACTGAAAAACTAGTTATGGCCGAAAGGATTGAAGTTGCTCTGTTAACATTTAGCCAAAACCATAGTTTCTACACAGAGAAAAGCATTCTGTTTCAGCAGATAAATTGACAAGCAAGTTCTGGAAGAAGGATGAGTGGAAAATCAGCAGGAAAGTGTAGATAAGAAACAAAGTCCTAAACTACACTAACTCTGTGTGAATGGTACCTGAACTAACTGAGGCGAGGATAGAGGAGCAGCATGTGAAAGCCAGAAGATTTAACTCACCAATTCAGAAGGGTCAACTACTTAATAAGGTTGACTGCTGATTTGAAGGACCATGGTTACTTTAAGGCAGTTATTTAATGTCCTGGATTTAAGTTTAATTTGACATTATTGTTGTAAACCTTCTCTAGTTGTTTCTTTTCTTAGGCCCACACACTTCTGTTAGTAGTTTCATAGTGGTAACTGATCATTTCTTGTTGTGGTAATCTCTTAGCCCTTCACTGTGATATTCATCACAGCTTTTTCCTCTCACATAAGAAACCTGTAATAGCTTATTTTTCAGATCTCTTCAGAAGGAAAAACACCATATGTGACTCATGGATCTAGTATTTTTTGATCCTTGTACACCTCTTTCTTTTTTGATTAGAGTATCTTTTTATCATTATTAGAAGGACATAGTGTGCCAAATTTTATATACACAAAGTAAAAAATATTTCCACACTTCCAAGTATTCATAGTCCTAGCAAGATGTTTGAAATAAATCTTCTCTGTGGTATCAGGAGGCTTTTGTGGGCTCCAGACAGGGACATGCTGTGGAAATTCATATGCTCTTCCTACCAGCCACAGAACTGTCATTTTTTTGCTTTTACTGCACTCCTGCACTGTAAAAGATCACATAACCCTTCAGCCAAGCTCAGCTTCATATAGCTGAAAAAGATCCTGCAGACATCCCAAAAGGCTGTCCCTGGCTGCTCCTCTTTTAGAGGGTTGTGCTGCAGTAACTAGGACATACCTTTACGAAGTTTAATATGATACAAAGTTGGCAAGATCAAGCACTCAAAGTTGGGAAATTCCTTGGTCCTACTAACTTGTCTAGGTCTCCCAAGCTGTAAATTCAGAGATAAACCTTAATAAGCAGCACTTCTCTTTCTGGGGCACATTAACCATAGCTTGATAAAACTTCCGTATACAAGGGAAATTAAAATGGTCCTAAATGTACATAATTGCTTAATTAAAAGTGGAATTTGTTGAATTTTGGATGTTTGATCTTGAAGGTACACTATTACACTCATGCTATTCTTTATGTTGGATGGTTCAGAGTTTCATTTTTGCTCCAGAAAAGAAGATAAGCTAAAAGTAAATGACCCATGCATGAGTTCTCTTGACTTTACCCATAGAGCTTGTGAATTCTTTAGACCGAGAAGTCCATCTTGGGTGATCTGCAGGTGTAATGCATAAATGGCACTGGGTTATCCTCTGAGATTTAATGTGGTTTTTAAGACATTCTTCATTTTAAGAAGGGATTGTCAGTTAGGAAGTTGTCAGTTAGAAGGAAATCATGGCAAACCCTAATTCCTAGATGAAAGTCTATCTGCCTAATGTTATTTTCTGTTATTTTAAAAATTCAAGGCTGTGTAATCATGTAGTTTTAACTGAGTGCTATAATTGTTTTGTTTACTGAGTAGTTTGTATCACTATAGCATCTTCACACAAAACTATGAGAGCACTCTGTGAACATTAATTAAACTCTGTGACACCTCTGAGATGGAGGCAAGTCCTGTTCTCGTTCTTCAGATTGGGAAAATGATGCAGAGACAAATTGGTGGTGCAGTTCCTTGATACACAGCTTTTACAACATAGCCACTAAAAGATGTTTCTGTTCTCTCTTCCCCCAATGATTTCTTCAGCTGTGCCAGTTCAAGTGTTTGCATAGTCTTATGCTTAAATAGGATTCATTCATAAACAGTATGTATTTGTTTTCCTAATCTATTTCATTTTTCTGACTGGGACATGTGGTGGGTTGTCCATCAGGCAGAGGGGAAGCTTCCAGCAGCTTCTCACAGAAGCCACCCCTGTAGACCCATCACTACCAAAACCTTGCCACGCAAACCCAATACAATGGGTTTGCTTACTATAATGATGGGAAATGATTGTCTCTCTGAATTAGAGCAATTTCTTTCTGTGGTGCTCATCACAGAATTTATTGCATCAAGCTGTAAAGTAAACAGGATTTTCTTATCCCTCCTTTCACATGTGGGAAACAGAGACTAAAGCCAAACATTTTTTGCAAGTGACCACATTGAATTAACTCAGCCAGAGCACCAATAGCTCTAAATGAATTTCTGCAGATTTCAGTTTGTTTATTGTGGCATGAAGACTATACTGCAAGAGTAGAATTCAAACTCTTTTTAAAATTTATTGTATTTTAAAGCTGGCAGAGGATTATGGGTTTTACATAATATCAAGTCAGGCATAACCAGCAATTAAGAATTGAAGGTCTCTTTACATCCTTATTGGTACCTTTGCATGAGGCAAGCTGTTCAACAAAAGTCCTAAAAGTCAAGTGTGTGGCAAACAGTTGAATTTTTTTTTTTTTTTTTTTTTTTTGTTCGCTGTGCCTGTCTGCATAGCTGCATTTTTTTTCTTGAATTTACAGCTTCTGTCAGTCCCGTACTTTTAAGAGGCAGTTTAGCTGATTTAGGAAGTGAATCAGTAGATTTAATGGACTACGCTGATCTTACTTTAAGCAGCTAATTTTCAATATCCTTTGGGCTATTTGAGACAAGCAGAAGAAGTGGTGCTGGTCTGATCTGATTACATTTCATTGTAGTCTGCAATGACTGACTATTTAGTACATTTGAATTGGGAGAAAAAGCTTCTTGGTTTTTAGACTGCCAGTTCATATGGATTTCAATTTAGTAAAAGCTGGAAGTAGTTTACCATCTTTATGTGATGTCTCCATGAAGTTAGGTGGGCAGAGTCCAGGTGGCTAAAAAGAAAAAAAGAAATAAAATAAGAAATTAAAAGACCCAGCCAGTTAGAATGAAAGAAGTTGAGTTCATCTGAGAGGAGAACTAGCTGCTTGCCTGAATTCTCACTGTACAGCTCAGGCAATCTGAAGGAGCTGTGTAACTTTGCAGCTTGTGCTGCACCTAATCGATAGAAGGACTGTCAGTTTGGTCTTATTCTCAGCACTAAGTTAATTTTAAAAGTAGCTACATACATGTCTTTGGCCTACATCTAATGTAGCCATTTATTCTGAGGTTATACCATTGTAAGAATTTTCATTTCAGTGACCAAGCAAAAAGGTTAGGTTTTGTTTAGTTGTATGTGTTGTAGTGTCGTGTTTTAATCCTGGCCGGCAACTAAGTCCCACACAGCTGCTCGCTCACTCCCCGGCTCCGGTGGGATGGGGGAGAGAATCAGAAGGGTAAAAGTGAGAAAACTGGTGGGTTGGGATAAAGACAGTTTAACAGGTAAAGCAAAAGCCGTGCACAGAAGCAAAGCAAAACAAGGAATTCATTCACCGCTTCCCGTTGGCAGGCAGGTGTTCAGCCATCTCCAGGAAAGCAGGGCTCCATCACATAACGTTTCCTTGGGAACCATTCCTTGGGAGCTGTAACTCTGAACATCCCCCACTTCTTCCTTCTCCCAGCTTTATATGCTGAGCATGATGTCATATGGTCTGGAATATGCCTTTGGTCAGCTGGGGTCAGCTGTGTCACCTCCCAATTTCTTGTGCACCCCCAGCCCACTCGCTGGTGGGGTAAGGTGAGCAGCAGAAAAGGCTTTGCCTCTGTGTAAGCACTGCTCAGCAATAATGAAAACATCCCTGTGTTATAAACGCTGTTTTCAGCACAAATCCAAAACATAGCTCCGTACTAGCTACTATGAATAAAACCAACTCTATCCCAGTCAAAAACAGCAGAGGCAGATACATGTGAAAATAGCTATACAGTAGGAAAGCACTTCAGAACAGATTTTCAGGTCCACTTTTACCTGTGATACTCTTATGCTTATCCACATGCAACAAGAGTCCTCTATTCTTTCAAAACTTGATAGCATCAGTTTAGAAAATTGGGTTGTCTAATCATGCTGCCTTCTGATGACTGAACAGACACTTGTCCTGTAAACTACGAATTTTTGCAGACACTGTCATGTGCCAGTAAGGAACATGCTTTCTTCTTGAATTGCAGCAAGGTGTCAAACACAGTCTTTAGACATGACACAAAATGTTAATGGTCTCTATAAATATATAATGAGAATAGAAAATGTAAAAAAAGTCTCTCTATGTATTCATTAGAATCTTTAATTCTTTATATTTTAATTGACAAAAATTAACTCTGTCAATAGATCTCCTTTATAGTTTGAAGCAATGCCATTCACTGTACATAACTCTTGGTTGTTTTATTCTATCAGTATATCACAGTGTGTTTTCCAGGTACCTTTATGCTTTCCGTTGGAAACTGCCAAAATACTTTCTTGTACGGGTTTGTTTAGATTGTATAGTTTTGAAATATTTCCTGTTTTGGACAAACCTCCTCTCTGAAAAGCCTTTGAAGTTTCAGGGGCAGATTAATATGAACTTAGTATGCATGCCTGTCTTGATAGACTTCTTTATGTAGCCTATCTTTAGATACTACAAGTTTTGTTGTATATATTTTAAATGTTGATTCTTGTTCAGACTTTGGGGGCTGAGTACCTTTGGGAATAATTTAGATCCTCACAGCTGTGTGGTACCTTTGTGTTTAATAAAATCAGCATGCTTCCCTTCTGTTAAAGCACAAGGTTATTTTCAGTGTAGTTTCCTTGAAGCTTCCATTAGAATTAGATGTTAAATTCTGAATTTGCAATCAGAGTGGATAGTCGCTGCTGCGTGGGATGATGGGTACCTTCCCTCCTTCTCCCTCCTTCCATGTCAGCTTGGATCCCTTCTGGTTGAAATGAAGTACCAGCTAATCATAAGATATATAAAGTAGTAAAGAGAATTCTTCAGAAAGACCTATGCCAACTCCACTCTATAAAAAATTCAGTTGCTCCTACCTTGTGAAAGTCTGCTGTGTTTGTGCGTGCATTCTCATATATCTTCTGTTGAATGTTGCCTAATTTCTTTTGATATCTGACTAACCTCATTGCAATTTCCTCAATTGTAGAAACGGCAAAAAACTTTTACATAATGTGAACTAATAGCAGCTGGTCTGTTCTGTTCTAGCTGTTAAATTATTCTGCAACTATTATTCAAGTCCCTCAGTATTTGCCATTTATTTGGATGATTGAAGGCAGGCAAATTAGACCACAGGCTCAGGGCAGGGTTAAGTATTTTCTGGTGTATTTTTACAGCATTTGCTGAGATGAGACCCTGATCACAAATCAGAGGTTTAAATCCCACTGCAGTACGTATCATTAATGGTATACAGTATTGCCCTTTTCAGTAGCGTGTAGAATAGCCCTGTTTCTGGCAGTGGTGCAGACCCCCTCCTCAGTCTCCTGTTGGCAGAGCCCTGTCATGTCTGATGTACCGTTCCAAACTGCAGGCCGGTATGTGAGACTTGACATCTGTGTCTGCTGGGAAGGGACTTCTGTGTCTGCCAGTAGGACTGTGAAGGTGCAGTATATGTTTGTCGTCTTCAACTGCAGCACTTGGTAGGTGACATCAGGAGGGCACCTGTTCTTCATTTTTGTGCTCCTCTAAGGCTAGATAAATACTGCAGTCATTGGTACTTCTGAGTGGGGATGATAGGAATAGACAAGGAGGTAATTAGATAGTTTTTAAGTATCTCACAGTTTGGCCAGTTAGCATATCTCATGTATGACTTAGTGAGAGACCTATCTGTGATGGTTGGCTGCCACGAGAAACTAGGCAGCAGAAAGCATCGCATACCTCTCTCAAGTTAAAACCACATGGATTGAAGGGGATTGCACTGTTACTGTCTCTCTTTGTGCTACATAATTTATCTTTTCTCGTATGCTTTATATCTGTGCTGACAGGATACTTCAGGTCACTAATTACTAATCTTCTGTTTGAGCTATACCAATGCTTATCACTCCTACTACTTCAGTACTTGGCAGACTTGCAGCTGGAGAACAGATCTGGAAAACTAGGTGAGAGAAGAAAGAAAAAGTGAATACAAGATATCTTCAGTCGTGTTCAGATGCTATAGTGCTTCCTGTCCTACATGCTATTTATCTGTTGATAAGTAATGCCCACCCTAGTCATTTATGTAGCTATATGGATAACTCCCACATTTTTTTTTCCTTGTTGTTGAACTTCTCTTGCAGGGTAGATGAAAGTTCATCAACCCAATAGTGATACTGAGTTTCTTGTGCAAAAAGAAAACAATTTAGAATAATACGTACTTAAATCATGGGGCTGTAAAGGTGACACTGTTATTTTTGCTGTTTATCTGCAGAAGCTGGAAAAGTCTGACTTGGATAACTGGGAGAACATCAGAGGACCCCGTCTGTGGGAAGATTCTAGGACTGTTCAGAAGCAACGGCGGGAGGCTGTCCGTCTCAAGACAGCGACTCAAGAGAGTGACTGAGCAAGCCTACTTTGGTGCCTCTGCAAAAAAAAAAAAGTCTCAGTCTGAACTGTCGTATTTTTTAAACCAGTATCAGGAACAGACATGGGAGGGGGGGATTGCACTGAACAATTCATGCTGGTGTATATATAAGTAACAGTGAGATCAATCCAAAAGGCACTGTATTATATGAAACTCTTTGTTTGCATCCATTTGCACAGAGTTCCACAGGCTGCATATATCAATTCTCAATTAAAAAAATAGCTGATTATTCTACTGAGAATATCCTATTGTTTTTCAATCCCTATCATTCAAAACTGAGATGCTTCAGCAAGGAATAACATTGCAGGAGTCACTTGTCAGTACTAGAAGTTGTCATCCTAATGAGAACAACAGTGCTGTCATCTAGATGTGCGTGACCAGATAAATGCTGCTTCAGGGAGCCCCTGCATGACTTCAGGCTCTTAAGCTTGGAAGGGACTCCACAGGCATATGAACTGTTCGGAACAGTGAGTCCATTTTTGGCTATATAATATTCTTGTGTTTCATTTCCAGGAAGTTGGCTGTCCAGAGGCATATACAGAGTGTCAGCTGGTAATTGGTCAAATAACATTTGTTTAGCTGTGGTTAGATTTTTGTTTATTGATACCTTCGTGCAGGCAGGACCCTTGCACTGGAACTTCTCAGTTTAAGTTGGAAGAATTCTTCCTCACTAAAAGCTGTGCTGGTTTTCTGTGAGCAAGTATTGTAACAGAATCTTGAACCACTATATAGTGGCAAAGCTCATCTTACATATATTATAACCTGTATATTTGTGCACATGCACAGATTTTTTTTAATCTTTTGATGAATTCTTCTGAAATGCTTGTCTTTTTATAGTTGTCTTTGTCTGCTGAATGTTTGCTGTTAGAGGAAACCATGCTAACATTCAGGACCCTTCTGCTGAGACAGTTCAATGAAGAAGCATCTGGTCAATTTTTCAAATGAAATGAAGCTTTTGATAAAGTGTAACAACAGACTTGTAAAACTCCTCTTCAGAGGAATGGAGTGGTAGAGCACAGATTAACAGTAGATTCGAGTTTCAAAGCATTCAGTGACACCTATATGTAAATCCTTTTGGAACCGGCTTTGGAAGAGGTGTGGTCTCCTTCCTCTCTGCAAGATGTATCAAATGCAATCTAACCCTTTATTTATGGTAGCCTCCTTGTCCTCATGTAAATCTTCCCTCAGCACTTAATTTTCTTCAGCCTCTCAGTGATGAGGTCCAGTCTGTCTCTCAGGAAGAAGAATCAACACTGATTTTTAGAGAGTTGTAAATCAATTCATAAAGCATTACATGAAATATCTTAGCCATGTTTTGTGTATGTTTTCTTCTGATAGAGTTGTGAAGACGATCAGAAACTGTTGCAGATTATCTGGAACAAAGTTGGAGCCATGTGTTTGTGTATTTCCCTGTTCAATATCGTATATATCTTTGGTTCTAAATAAATGTACTAACAAATTCAACCAACCAGGAGAGGAATAAGAGGAGCAATACAAGAGTGAGATAATCATAAATGCTATAGGGAAACAACTGAAAAATAGAATATGGAAGCATTAAGCTGTGCTAGACCTAGACAAGAAGGAAACTGGTTTAATTGTTTTGTCATTAGTTTTACCTAAGACATAAAGCAATGTTCTTAGGCAAGTAAGATATAAAATAGGACAGATAAGGAGTAATTAAAACTGCATACCTTGCTAAGCATTTTTTCAGCTCTTAAAATCAAATTCTTGTTCGGTTCCACTGACAGCAGCAAGATTGCTTGCTCAAAGGACATCAATGCATTGACTACACTGACAGAGTAGTCTCTGAGTTAAGGCTCCTGCAGCATCATTGCTACTGTTAGGGTACTAGCTGGACTACTGGAAATGTTTCTTTACGTTCTGTGGGATAGATGCATCTTCTATGGACACTGCAAGTTCACTATGACCTTCTCAGAGGACACGTATCTTCCTTTGCTGAGCCTTGATTGAAGGAGAGGGGAAGTTGCCATTGCTTTGCATATGGAGAAGCACGATCAGCTCCCAGTCTTGCAACATTGGCTCACAACATAGACCAAAACTAGCCCTGAAATAAACACATGGCATTCTAGGAACATGTGTAGGAAAAGCTACCCCTTCCCCCAGGGGGAGAAGCAAAGATATTTCTCTTTCATGAAGCCCTTAGGCTTATCAGGTTTCTTGATGAACAAAACACTCACTGAAATATCCTGTGTATGTTTAGTAATTTGATATCCCACAAAACTATTTTGGAACGGTCATCTTATTTCAGCAGGTCTGGAATGTGGTTGTAAATAATTACTTCTATGGAGAACACTTTTTATGTCATAACTTAGGACCCAGTTTTAGGTGGTTGCTTGCTGGTTGTGGGGTCCCCCCACTGCTCCCTTTTTTTATAGGCGCTAAATTTCCTGTAGTTTCTGAGGGCATATTTGTAACTGCCTTTGAAGTGGCATCTCTGGAAAGTGAAGGATTTATCTTGGCATCTCTGAGAAACACTGACATGCAGTTGGAAAACTTTGCAACTTGTCCTTCTCTTCAACTTCCCTTTTAAGAGACAGCCCATATCTATTGACAGTCCACTAAAAAAACCACCCACCTCTTGTTTTTTAATGCTGTTCACTCATCTATGAATTAAAAAAAAAAAAAAAAAAAGAAAAAAAAAAGAAAAACTTTTGGCAGGTACAGAAACTGTACTTTTCATAAAACGGGGAGAGCTATTTCAGCAATTTCTCTTTATTGCCATGCACTTGGACAATGGCTTCATGTTTTATGCTGTGCTTTTCTTGGCCATTGAAATGGAAATAATACTTATGAAAGGCGTGTTGAGAGTCAATTAAAGTCTCTTAAGTTGTCATGCATCCTAAAGTAGAAGGCACTCCAGAAATGTGGAGAATTATAGTTCACACCACTAGCAAGAGAGGCAAACTTCAATTGGTTCAGGACTCGTGCTTAGTTTGGCTGCTTATTTGACCTATCCTTTTGAAAGCCATGTTACAGCACTTCTGGTTATCTCTAAGGCACCTGGGAACAACCTTGTTGAATTCCTGAACTGTTATTCTAAACATCTGTAGCTGGGAGAGTCAGTGGTAATTAAATGCAATTGTCAGAGACACTGATTGATGTTTTTGCATCCTCTTTGGTAACTGGCATATACTTGTCTGAGGGGAATGAAAACAAGGCTTTAGTGAGAGGTGTGAAGTATTAAAGGGGTAAAAGAGAGGACTGAAGAAGACAGATCTTCTAGTCAGTGTTGCTGAAATTAGAAATAAAGAAGGAAGTCTGGCTAAGTGTCTGTGTGTATGTGGACTGAAAAATTAGTTTCAAAATCCCTGTTTTGACAAGAAAGGAGAAAGGGTTTATCGCTCAAAGAAACTGTGGCAAGGTTGGTCTCTGGGATCTTCCATGACAAGAACAGCAGTAGGGCATAGAAGTGGAGGGGATCTGGGGCACCTGTCTCCAGGGATAGGGAGAGCTCATTGTAGCACCAGTGGGTATCCAGCTGGATGTTTCCTCGCGGCAGCTATCTGCAGCCCAAAATGCTAACCGGATATTTGTATGAGATCAGCCCTGTGGATCCTGCTTATTGAGTGTGTTTCTCCTATAGCACTTCGAATTTGCAGACTCATGGATGACCCAAAAGAGAAAACGTTCTTAGTTCAGCTGTAACACAGATGAAGGAGAGGTTTAGCAAAAGCTGTAGATACTGTGATCCAAAAAAGGTTTCAAAACCTGCTCGATAGCATAGCAGTTGAGTTTCAAAGCTCCTAAATAAATCTGGATGAGCAGCTGGGTGTTAAAAACATTTAGAATCAGGATGCAGAGAACAGTCTTGCCAATAGTGATCCTCCAAGGTCTTGAAAATGGCTCCAGCTACCCAAAAAAGGTAGGTTATGGCATAATAAGAGGTCAGTGATGGGAGTTTTTGACCAGAACATAGAATGCAGAAACTTCTGAAAAGCTACTTAAACATAGCCCATCATCAGCTGGGCACCATTTCTAAAAAGCAGAGAAAACCATTTCTTCACAGAGAAGCAGCAACTTGGAGTGATTTAAAGGTCACTGTTCACTGGATGTTTTACATGGACACTTTTTGTTTAACTGTATGTGCATGTGTATAGGTGAAACTTAAAACGGTAGGTTTCACCTTCTGAAATAACTACATAGACCCTTGTACTTCTTGATGATCTTGCGTTTGCTCTGAGTTGCTATGTTTGAATTTCCAGCACAAGTCCAGAGCAAGTTCCATTTTTATAACTTGTATTTTCCAGAGGCTTTTCTTTCTGCAAGAAATGGGAAAGCCTAATATTATCCTTTGCTACTAACTACCTTATGTCCACTGGAAAAAAAAAAAAGAATAAAGAAACAGAAAATCAGGGAATGATCTGAAGTCTTAGGGAAAGCAGAATAGCTATTTTTACATGAAGATGGTCAAAGAATTTTCCATAAACTTTTATGGTTAGAAAGGCTGCTTTTTGTCAGTGTTTTCAGTGGAAAACCGCTTTTCATCCTTCAGTGGAGTACAGTTCAGAAAAAAATTTCCGCTCTATTTTAGACTGGCTAACTAGAAGGTTTTAATCAAAAGAAGGTAATTGCTCGCTGGTAGACCTTCTATTCCTACAAGGACTTGCAGCCAGACTCAGCCAACACACAAATAGTCTCTAGACTTAGAAACAAAAACTCCATGCATATGTTTTTCTTAAACTTGTCCTCACCCCAGGAGCCCAAAGCAGTCTTTCATACCACTGGAATCAGACCGACCATATTTTGTTGTTGAACATGAGCTTTAACTGCATGTTTAACTGTCTTGCTTAATGCAGACAGGCAATTAAACTTTCACCCTCACCATCTTTGTGCTGTTTGAGAGGTATGTTAAAATTAAATTCAACCAAAGCAGCAGCTGGTAGGGCTGCAGAAAGGACATGTAAAATACGGTTATACGTTCCAAATGTGAAAAGAAAAGTAGTATAGTCTGAGGTCATTTGGAAAAAAAAAAAACCAAACCCAAAACAAAACTCAAAACCCAGGAATAAGGAAGTACTGTGTATTCCCAGTACCTCTGTAGAAGAAATTTATGCACTTTCACCCAGCATACTTGGAGTCTGGCTTGATGTGCTTCAGTTGATGGAAAAAATGACCATACTTATTTAGCATGTCTGTTTGAAGGTAGTTGATGAGATCCTTGGTGTTCAATACCAACTCCATTGTGCGTGTTCAGTACCAAATCCGTTATGGTATCAACCTCAAGGAGGCCCAGTGGCTTGCAGGAGTATGGCTTAATCGCAGGCAGGATCAGGGGTAAACCCATCTCTCTGCCCTACATAATCCATTCTCCCTCTTCTTTCTGTCCTGTCTTCCAGTGTTCGTCCTAAAAAGTAACAGCTCAGTCTCTGAACTGCTCTTTTCTAATGGAACTGGCTGTAAAATGTCACCCTCATTTTTAAAGTTAATTTTCTACTAAGAACTGAAGAATAGAATAGAATTTCTAAATTAATTTGAAAATGTAAGCTCAGAAACACAGACCCAGTATTATATCCCCTTAAGTATGGCACCCAGCATACCCTGGGTCTCTTTTTATCTTTAGATTCACAATGCTATGCTCTCTATTTTATGTACAAAGGAAATTAAATGTATATTTTTCTTTAAAAGATGAGATCTTCATCCATCACCAGCTGTCAGTTCCTAATAATGTTGCCCAGAGAAGTGTTATCTGTGATTTAGTGGCTTTAGTGGACTATCTTTTGTTGAACAGAGGACAGCAGAATAAAATTTCAACTTAATATAGCTCTCTTCATACTCCTTCTGAATAAACAGAGGAAAAGAGGAAAGCATGAGCAAAGAATCTTGGTTCCAGGCTCAAGTTTCTTCTGTTCTGCAATAGATAGGCCATTTTTAAGAAAGAAAAGGAAGGAAAATGAAAGTGGAAAAAAAGGAAAGAAGAGAAAAGAAGAAATGTGGAAAGAAAAAAGAGTAGGGACAAAAATAGTAATAGAAAACAGAGTGTTCTTTCTGAGTGGTCCCTCTGGATAGAGTAGAAAGGAAAATTGTTTCTCAGGAAAAACTTTTGAGCTCAAGAAATACTCATTTCAAGTCAGAATGAAAAGTCAGGTATAATATTTTGCAAGCTAGTGGTTTTAGAAATACTTATATTTGGGTGAACTGCAATGTTTTATTTTCATTTTCATGTTTTTCCATTCTTGATTCTTTTTCCTCAGGTAGTTTAACTCTGGAAATGAATAACCACCGCTGATCTTAAAAGCATGCTTTTCACTAAAAAGACCGTCAGCGCACAATGTTTCAACAGTTCCCAAAAGTTTTCACAAAAGTGTTCTCAATAAGAGTAAAGATCTATCAGAATAGATCCCTCTCAATGAACAGGTTGCAAAATGTCAATCAACCAGATTAAAAAAAACTCCAAACTGTAGAAGATCTTTTATCAGGTGTACCAGTCAGTTCCTCCTTCGTTAATTGGTGAACACTGGTCCTGCTTGCTGACGAGTGTGTGACTGTACACCTCTGTGGCTGTGTATGCCAGTGTTCTCCCCACCAGATGAGCACACCTGCATTTGGAAAGTTGCACCCTTGCAATTTAACAGAGGATTTTGCTACTCGGTAACTCATAAGAAAAGACCTACCCCTTACTGCTTCCAATGTTCTGCTATCCCAGGTAATGACATTGTAACTTTTACATAAACTGATGAAGTTGCCTCTAAAAACTAGTTCCCCTTCCTCCCTGCTTTCGCTAATACTAAAACCTAAATTTATTTCTTTAGTTCATCTTAAATAATGTCATTTTTTATTAGATATTCAAACAGCATGCTTATATGTCATAATAAAATAAGAAGAAACCCAACATTTTTCCCAGTCTAAAAAAAGGCATCGCCCCTGTTTAAGTGCTAGGTCTAGGGTTTCCATCATTTTAAGTTACCTGTCTAGGAACAAATTGGCAATCAAAGACGGAAAGACTCCATTCCTACTCATGTTCATATATATTTGAAGTGACTATTGTCCAGGCAGTTTTGGAGTCATGTCTTACCATTATTTGGCTATCCACCCCACTGCAGGTGCTTTTTTGCCTTGCAGACATCCTGATTGGGCTGTAGATGTGATTAAAGTTAAGCACATATTTTCAGTACAAAAGTCTGAGATTGCACCTTTCTTATAATGGGCCTTTTGGGCTGTGTGCTCCCTGTGAAGTGCAAAATTCCTTATCGGCTGTGCTGGAATAATAGACAGCAAAATCTTATGTTGTATTTTTATCATCCTTTAAATCAAGATGAACTTGAATGCAGTTTGATCGAATTTTTTAAAGTTCACCCTGGCCCTGATACGGGGGTTTTTTTGGAAGGTTTAAAAGTGAATTATGACAGACAGTGTTTTGCAACTTGACTTAGGGAAGTCATTGCAGAGGAACAGCTGGGACTATTCATGGTACATTTCAGTTTAGCTAATGCCCTCTGTATTTTATAAATGTCTTAAATGCTTGTTTGAATGTCTGTTTTAGTGTATCTTCCATGACCAGCATAGGACATGTCCTTTTTTGTTAAGTGGACTGAGGTTTCACACTAATCCAGGTTATTCAGATTTTGCAAGAAAAAGCTGGATGTAGGAATCTGTACTTTCTATGGATAGACCCAGTTGGCTGGTCAGTGATTTTGAATACAAATAGGAGGAGGAGACCTTCATCTCTTATCTTTCATCTATTCAAGAAGATTTCTTACTGCTGTAATGAATTATTCACAACAGAAATTAAAAATTGAGCAGTCTTTGTCCCTTGAAGCTACACAGGGTTGTGCAATGTTATCTGACAGGTCCATTTTTCTAACACATACTGCACAGGATCTTAAAAGTGCAGATACAATTTCCTGGCAAAGCCAAATTTGCACATTACTACCTTAGATTAACCTCACTAACTTGATAGTATCCTCTGCATGTATCGTATCATACATTGGTCTTGCAGTTATTTATCCCTGAGGTGTCTATTGTTTTTCCCCCGTCTTCTTTGATAGCAGTAGAAGGATGCACAGGATTTTCTACAGCTCCCTAAGGTTGAAAACATCAATATTTCTTCTCCCGAAAAGGATATTTTCTTCAAAAAAAATTTTTTTTGAGGTTCTGTTGCTGGCAACCACTATCCACTTTAACTGCCACATATTTTATACAGTCTTTTTGCATTTCCCTTTCTGTGTGTTCAGGTAATGCCAAGAAACTAGCAGGAGAACAGGTGTTAGTTCTCTTCTGTGCTCTCTGCCCGGAGATACTGTGATCTAGGAACCGCTGCAGCAGTCGACCAAGGTATTTCTGTGCCTTGTTCTTTTGTCCTTTGAGAATTTTCTTTTGCCCTCGGAGGATTCACCACTCTCTGCGTTCTTTGCATGAAGAGGTGTAGCAGAAGATAGGAAATTTGGAAAATACATAATACCTTAAGGTCTCTGCTGTGTTGCCATATGACTGTTAAAGCTGTTTTTTAGAGGGTGTGCATTATATATCAAGGATAGATAGATAGACAGACAGACACCCCCCCACCCCCCCCATTTAGACAGCCCCAAGGACTGCATTCCCCTTTCTGTGCACACACAATGGAGAGCTGGAGCATAGTGTCCCTTTGCAGTCACTACCCTGCCAAGGTGGGGACTTGCAGGGATCGCCTCTGAGGGATGAGGATGGTTGCCTTAGCAGGAACTGGCTCTGTGCAGTGATTGCCTACCCAGGTTACATAGAAGAGAATTCATTTTCCCACTGATGAACATGGTGGCTCCTTAGAAGTCAAGTGTCTAGGCAAACATTAACATCAAGGCACATGCCGACAGTGATCACCTCGTTCAAAAGTAGCTGTCTACCAAGGTGGGTGTTGAATTATGCTCCACCTCTTCTTTCCTTCCACTGATTTTGGAAGGCACTCAGATGATGAGATTTGATCACTTCGCCTTTGTAAGGCTAGCTAGCTTTGGGTGAGCTGGATCCCAAGAAGTCTCCTCATTTAGTAAGCAGTCTGGGGAACTTCTCTTTTGGCTTTCATGGAAGCTAAGACAAAACCTTCGGATGGGTGCTTGCAAAAGCAGTGAGGGACTCTGCTAGTGCCCTCAAGCTTCTCTCCCTGAACCCTCCTGGGACAGGGTTATGGGCTCTGAATGAGTTTGAAAATTAGGGCAGCTCTGATATTGCCATAATTTTTTAATTTATTATTTCTTCTTTCTCTTGAAAAGCTGCTGAGTTTCTTGACAACTTAAATAAAGATTATCTCAGTAAATTATTATTACAAAGATCAGCAAATATCTTATTCTGTCACACTGGTGTTTAGATAGAAATTGTAGTCCCAGCATTGCCTACTACAGAGGTGATATATCTAAGCTACCTTTCTGATGGGGGAAATCATGGCATGGACAAGGGGAAGTCATACTATAGGCTTTCTTGGGCAGGACTGAATGCAGTCCTGTCTGCTGGATGAAATAAGCTAAGGGAATACATCCTTCCTACTTCAAAAGCAAAGTTTTGCTTAGACCATCCTTCAGTCAAAGCTCATGTGGTATGGGCAATAAGGTCAGAGGATCCATAGTGTCCTCCAAGTCAACAGGGAGCAATAAAAGATATTTTCTGCCATTAAAGATAACCTTGTGTACAGCAAGGGCATGAACAGTGTGTCAGCAAACTGGCCCTGTGAGACTACTTTATTGATGCTGCTTCAGGTTTCTTGTAACATGCAAAACAGCATTATTATTACAGTAGAGAACTGGCACAGACTTTTCAGGATTATGTATTAAGAGCAGCAAGTCAACTACCATCTGCCTAACGTGATAAATTCTAAGTAATATTCCAAAGAGGTTTGCCTGAATCTCCTCTGCGGAGCGCAGAGGCAGGCGCCAGTCGCTTGTATCCTCAGTCCCCTTCCCATTATCGCTTCTTGACCTTTTGGCTAAGATCAAGTGTAGTATCAGTTGAAGTCTTGGCATGTCCTCTCTTTGGGGACTCTCTCCTGCCCTGGCAGCAGGCTGGGCTCGGTGACCTCCTAGCTCTTTTCTCTCTGTAACTACTATCATTCCTGTTATTTAAGAGAGCTGGCAGCTTTTAGAAGTCAAGGCTCCTTTAACAAGCCTTGCAAGAACAGCTGAGATGCATTGGCCTGAATTACTTCTGTTTCAAAAGGCAGGTGGGCCTCTGCTTTCTAGTGTGGGAGAAATTGTAATGCAGCTGGAGGGCTTGGTTCACTTCTGTTGAAGGCCAACAAAAAGCATTTATCTGCAACAGGCGATTCTTTCTTTTTTTAATTACTTTGATGCTTAGAGGAAATATAAACCAACAATTTTTGGAAGAAGACAACACAGGTAAGTCCTCTTGGAGCTTTGCACCCCTGCATCATTGGGGTTCTGGGACCAGGCAAAAAACATCTCTTACATAGGAAGACTTTAAAATACTGTGATAATATGTCTTCTAGTTTTGGTAGTTGTAAACTTCCTAAATCCAAAGCTAAGTATCCACAAGGGACTCTGTAATTGCCAGCCAGACTTAGTGCCTGAAGTCGTTACCTAATCCTGGCTTTTATACACAGATGTGTTAATTTGCAATGAAAAAGAGTTTGTTGGGCAGTCAGAATAGGGCGAAGAGGCTGATGTCCCCAAACCTTTGGATGCTATTTTATCTGGGATTTTGTTGGGACACCAGGTTTTTCTGTGCCTTGCCTTGCCGAGCTGTGACCCATTCTAACTCCCGTGACAGGAGATGGGTGCCTCTGTTAGAGCCTGTGATATAATGCGGGTGGCATGTCCTTTCCTTCCCGGTTTGTTTTTCATCCTGATGTAACTGCAGCAGTCTAACCTCCAAGTGAGGAGCTCTCCACTAGCAGATTTTGGCCAGAGATCTGTGCATGTTTTTCTGGCAAATTCTTTTCAGAGCAGTCCCTGGTTTGCTTTCTGTAGTGGACCTACCTCAGGGATTATATGCAACAGTTGCATCTGTGTAATTACATGATGTGCAGGGGTTTGGGGTTTTGGGAGTTTCTTTTTTGCCTAAGTCTCTCATGATAAGGGGAAATCATATATATTATTTCTGGAAGAGACCATAAAATGATATAGCGGAACCTCGTGTGTAACTCAAATAAAGGAATTTCACTCCAGCATTCCTACATCAAACCCAGTAAGTACAGGGTATCTTCCAGTCTTTGCGTTGTCAGAGATCACTTAAAAACTCCACCCTTGTCTCTGCAGCTACCCTTTGTGGAGGAGGTACATGGAGGACATTGCGAATTTGCCTTCCACCTAGGGAGGGCTGGCCAAGTGCAGCACCAGCCAGCTCTACATCCCTTGGCACGGGGAGAGGTGTAGAAGACTTCTGCTGCAGGAAACCTCTGGCTGGCTTTTGTAGGAAGGCAGCAATGTCTTCCAGAGTGTTAGTCTCCCAGCTGATCTTGTCTCAAAGATCCGTCTGGTCTAATGACACAAGTTGTGGGAGGCCAGGTTTTGTTCACTGTCTCTCGCTGCTATTTTCAGGATGCGATTTTTCTATTTTGGTTGGCTGGGTGTGGAGGGAGTGTTGCTATGCTTTAGAGAACACTGCAATTAGATTAGCTCAAAACAATCATGATTATTAATTATGACTGGTTTGTTACTAAAAAAGGAAAAGGTAGAAATAAATAATAAACCACGGTTACTTTGAAGGCAATCTCTGTCTCTCTCTGTGTCTCCCTGAAGAGCTTTGAACAGACCTAGGAGCATTTGGGCTCCCTTTAGGGGACAGCAAAGCCCTCATTTCCATACGTGGCAGTGAGCCTTGCTCCAGTGTAAGTAATCTGATGAGTTCTCTGACAGAAGAACCGCATTTACCAGTTGGTGACTCTTGTTTGGTAAATCCCAGATAACTGCAGCAGCTGGGCAAATCTCAGCTGTGTTCCAGATAATTAGCAAAAGTATTTGAATCAATAATGGCAGGGAAGCCACTGCAACAGCTTTCCTGAAACAAGTCAGTGAATAAACACTGAAAATTTCCAGTCCAAGTGAAATCTGTTTACTGAGGATGGCTTCTTTCTCCCTGTGAGTCCGTGGCCTCAGGCCCGCGATGTCTAACAGAAGCTGTTACTACCTGAAATCGCACTTCATTATCCCATTAGGAGCTGAACTAGAGAAGTGTCACGCTAGCTGCTGGCCCCGTTTGGCAGCCTCTCGCTCCTCCTGATGCGGTCGGGGGATGTCTTCGTGTCAGGAAACGGTGCCGACCTGGGAAGCCGCTGCTTTGCGCTGCTGCAAATGCTGCAGACGGGCTGGGGTAAGCAACGGTGGCGAGAGCAGCCGCGCTGCGCAGGACGGTGAGCCTGCGTGCTGGAAGGGCTCTGCACTGCTGGTTGCTCGGTGGAAGGAAAACATCTGTTTTCTTCCAAGTTGCTGTAGAAATGGAATATACCGTGCAGTGAGGGCCTGGCAGCGTTGCCGTCGGTCTCTCACGGGTGCTGCAGCTCAGTGCCCTCGGTCCTGGCGGGACTCCTTCACCACGAACAGGCAGACCGTTTGGGGGCAGAGAGGGTGCGGGCTGTGCCATCCTTGTGGCAGCAGCTCTGCAGAATGCCTTTGGAGCTTTTTGAAACTCTCTTAGCGTTTATTTATATATATCTATTGTGTTCACTTTTGACTTTGTTTCATAGGAGCTGAAAAACTGTTTCAGTTGGTCCGAGCACATGTGAAAGTGTCTTTAAAGTCATCTCTTAAAAAGTAATGAATTCTTATATCCTGTAATCAAAGCAGAAGGTCATCTTCCCTCTGCTTAATTTTTCTGGAGAGGTAACTCGTGTTTCTGAGTTTACTAAGGAGCTTGCTTTCACATTCCCAAAGGAGTAATTCATCAGCCCTTAATACAAATTTTATACTTAAATGATCTCTGATCAGTAACTAAAACATAAAGTGAGTGTGTGGTTTTGTACATAAAGATGTCCTCTTCATCTAACTTCACTATGAAGTTGTTATATGAGGCTTGCATGCTGCTACAAAACATCCAACTCAAAAGGATTTTCTGATGTGTAAGAGTAAATGGCTGATTTTAAGTGAATCAAAAATTTTGGGACCACAAAAGATGTGGTTAAAGTGCTGTCAGTCATCCATTTCTTCTATGAAATTTTGAAATGAAAATTTTGGAGTGCTTATTAAAAGAAGTATCTTTCAATAGTCCTGCAGTTTTGTGTGTAAAATTAGAGGCATAAGGGCATTTTCTTCTGAAAGGACAATGAAAAGCCCATGTCAGTCCCTCAGTTTTGGGATACTGACAATGATCCTGACTAGATCGCTTGAGGTAAAATTCTCCCTCTAACAACTGAGGTCTTGTACCAGACTAATGTGTCCTGGTTTTCGGTAAAAACAACCATGTTGCTGGTTTTTCTTCCTTTTTGATCCTCTGTTGTTGAGATTTATTGCCTGCCATTTGTAGCATTTGCAACTTGCAATTAAGGCTTTTATTTTGAATACCTAAGGCATAAGTAGGAATTGCTGTAACTTAGTATTTGGATATGTCTTTCAAACCATAACAGAAAAAGAAAATGTTTCAGATGTGAGGTAAGAGCATTTAAAGCTAGAGGA
This sequence comes from Aquila spilogaster, assembly GCA_024606505.1. NCBI lineage: Eukaryota > Metazoa > Chordata > Aves > Accipitriformes > Accipitridae > Aquila > Aquila spilogaster. The sequence goes on from JANHGO010000737.1 coordinate 36,634, forward strand.
AGTTTATAGTGACCCAATGTTACATGAATAAACTGTAATTTTAGTACCTTCCCATCAGTTTGAAGAGCTCCCCTGCATAAAGTCTGTCTGATATCATCTATAGGCTGATTTTTTTTTTATTTTTTTTTTTTAGCAGAATTGCAAGTACATTGAGCATTTGGAGCAAGAAAAGTTTAACATTTGTATAATTAACTCTTTGTTATCTAAACCCTCCTGTTTTTAAATGCTAAGCTGGCTTTGTGAAATAGACACTGATTGAACATACATCTCTGGTCTGGAATGAGTATTGGAGCACCCGATCTACGCACCCATGAGCTGTATCCCCTGGAAGGACAACTTACCCAGACTGTGCACTGGTCCCCAGGCCGCTCTCTCCCCAGGCCCCCCCCAGGAGCAGCAGGCAGTTGCCAGGGCTTTCCTGGTGCCCATCTACTGGAAGGCTTGTGTTTCGGGGGAGCATCTGGCTGCTGCATCTGTGATGAACCCCAGCTCCGTGTGTCTGCTCTATACTCAGTCTTACGGCAAGGAAGTGCCTGCGAGGACCTCAGAGAGTACCTAAGGTGGCCAACAGCACGGGAAATTTGGGCACTACTGGGCTAGACCTTTAATCATGCCGAAGGGCTGGCAGGTTGAAGGATGGGCAGGAGAAAGGCTCTCTTCCTTATGGCTGGGCTGGGGGAGTGCTAACTGACGGTCATCCAAAGAACTAGACTGGCCTGTAAGTTTGAGCCTTGGTTGTTAGTGTTTTATAAAGGAAGGAGATAATGAAAAGAAAGAAATGGTCTTATCCCCCCGAACGCCTTTCAGATTAAATCACTGTTTGTTGGTGAACAGGAAAGCTGGAAATTCTGTTCCACCAGAGATGGGGGAGTGGAACGAAAGCCCATGTGTATTTTTAGCATCCCTTGTAATCATGTCACCTTTTGAAATGAAAGCATCAGTGCATTAGAGCGGAGAAAGTGGGGAGAGGACATGTTCTACCAGGAGAAACGTCAATGCTCAGAGTGGATTGACTGAGTCACGCGTTGACTGAGTGATTCTAGCGCTGGCCAGGGCAGACCCATCTCCTCCCTGCTGCGCGCTTCCTCCCCCTCCCAGCTCCTCAGTTTTATTTGGCTTCCTCCCTGCTGTTGTCTCCTCATGCATCTCGTCCCAGGTGATTCTACCCTCCAAACTATATCCAGCTGGAATAAAACCCAGCACATGCAAGATGCTTTGGGATATTCACCCAGAGTCCTGCCCAGAGGGTAGGCAGCCCTGGCAAGGTGATGTTGCATGCCTTAATGGAAGCTACTTAGCGATGCCTTTTTCTTTTATCTTTTTGCCTAAGAAGAAAGCAGATCTAACACAAGGAAGAGAGGAGGGCATCTGTTCAACAATGAATGTTTATTTGCTGTTCACCTCTGAAATGCCAATGAGCATTTGTGCTGTCTAGTTTGAACTGACTATTGGCCTTGGAGAAATTACTGATGCTGCTCTTGAAATAAATTGTCCCTTACTTTCTAAAGAGGTAGAAATGGTCTATCACAGCCTCCCTCTGTAATCATGGATAGATCATATCATTGCTCTGCTATAGCCAGGAAGAGGGATTAATTCCCCATTGTTCCCACCCTTTGCCTAGGCTTCATAGGCTGGTAAGAAGGCAAAAACGAGTTTCTTCGCATTTACACAATAACAAAACAGTGATCCTCTGCAGTGGGTGAATTTCTTGGTGCTGTTAGCATGCAGCTCAAACTGTTCACCCTGTGGGGGGGGGGGGGGGGGGGGGGGGGGGGGGGGGGGGGGGGGGGGGGGGGGGGGGGGGGGGGGGGGGGGGGGG
>JANHGO010000738.1:0-38445 GCA_024606505.1 Aquila spilogaster
GGCGGGGAACTGGCTCTTGAGCAGGGGGATGGCCCCGCCGCCGCCGCCGCCGCCACCGCCGCCGCCGCCGCGGGAGGAGTGCAGGTGCGAGGTGACACAGAGCGGGCAGACGCAGAAAGCGCCGCTCTTGCGGGACGGGCAGCCCGGGCCCGACACCGACATGACGAGGGGGGAAGGCATGCTGAGAGGGATGAAGAAGTCCTGGCCGTGGTGATGCTCAGGCAGGGACGGAGCCGGCCTCGAGGAGTCTTTGATGATTAAGGAGTCGACATAGAATGAGCGGGACATTTCGGAGGGCTGCCGAAGCCGGGGGCGGCTCTCCCGAAGTCGGGGTTTTCCTGCTTGGCCAAGTTGCCACTGAAGTCCTGGCGAGGCGAGAAGGTGCTTATGTGTGAGAGCTGAACAAAAGGGTCCCTGGAGAGGGCTGGTCTTAAAGTCCCCCCGCCTGGATCCCCTGCGCCGGGGTTTTATATCAACTATTTAAACACGTGATGGCTGAAAGCCTCGCAGATCTAAATCTCCCCGGCTTCCCAGGCCGGCAGGAGAGGCTGCCGGGGGGCGGGGGGGCCCAAAGTGTGCGTGCTCGCTCCCGATGACTTCAGTCCTCCGCCTCCGCCCCAGATAAATTATAGGAGCGGGGAAGCCGGGGAGGGGGCGGCTGCCCCGCGGCCCCGTCGCACGTCGCGCTCGCAGGCACACCCCCCTGTCAACACAGCCCCCCGGGGGGGCGGTTAAAATCCCTCGGAGGGAGTTTCTGCTCAGGGGTTTTCCCCGAGGAGCACGCTCCTTTCCCCCGCAGGGAGGGACGGAGAGAGGGGAGCAGGTGATGCGCTGAAACATCAGGGAAGCCAGTCACTGTCTTGCCCTGGGAGGTTCTGCTCTGAAAACTGCAGTAATCTTGCTCACATCAATGTGCTTGCATCTACAGGAGGTGGCACTGCTAGGGCATAGGGTTTGGTCCAGATGATCTCCAGAGTTTCCTTCCAACCTTAACTATTCTGAGATTCTGTATCCATTTCATCCAAGATCAGACAATATTTAGTTGGAACACATTTCTCCTCCAAAGACTAGAAGAAACCACGATGTATAAGTAGGGAAGGAATTGGTTTGCTGAACTTAATCCACGTAATATTTAATCTGGAAATAAAGTCTGATCCTAATATCTTATGTCATCAAAGAAGAAAATACAACTCAATATTTGCTTTATCTAACACAGTTATGCCATTCAAACCTTTCTGTGGAAAGATCTAGGGGGACTTTCTGCTACTACTCATTCCTTCCAAAAGACCCAAACCAAAGGTTTATACTAGAATCTACTATTTTGAAGAAGAAATTCAGCATTATCCTCATAGAGTTCATCCCTCACCCACTCGCCACTTCCTTTCACTGTCATTGTTTGGTACATGGGAAAGGACATAAAGCAAGAAGAGTCCACAGAACATCCCCCTTCTCCTTCAGCTTCCCCTTTGCCAGCCAATATGCTCCCCAGACACTGACAGGCTGAAGACTCTGCTGAAGTAAATGTGCCTTTTTGCTTGCAGTAAATTACAAAAAAAAAAAAGAAAAAGAAAAAAAAAAGAAATACCCAGTAAAACCACAGCACCCCAAGGGAATTCTCTCCTCTGCCAGGGTCAAATTTAGACTAATGCAGTAATCCCTTCCAGCTGCACAGAAAACTGGCCGTTTAATGACCTTGCACAAAATCCTACTGCTTTCAGCTCCAGTACCCCTATGTTCTGCCTCATTTCCAACTCTGTCCTTGGAGCTAAAAGCAGAGGTTGCTCTCCTGTTAGACTTGCAATTTCCAGAGAGAACTTTGGACTTAAGCATTTCTCTCTCTAATCCAGGGCAATGAAGTACGGGCTCTATACCACTCCCCACCTCCTGTTGACGTAGACTACTTTGAGAGACTCTAGGACTTTGCATCTTCATAATGGGAGAACTGTTTAGTCTTCTCCCTCTGGTATTTTTCTGTTGCCCTGGCACAACTTTTCCTAATGAGCAACTGGAACAGGGAAGGATGAGGTGAGAATTTATACCCAGACAAAAATCTGCAGACACCAAGAACAGACTGAACTGGATCCAAACCCTTAAATGCATCATTCACCCAGCTTTCAGTCTGCTTCTTATAGTAACACTTTTAGAAAGGGCTAGATATAACTGGGACTACAAGAAATCTGAATGTTTTTCTGTTACATGTCAGCACTCCAAAAACACAAACTGATGGCAGAGTGCACTGAGCATGCAATCTTTGCTGTTAGCAGTGGGCCAGTCAGAGCAGAGAAAAGCACATAAGACTCTTAATACTGCATTTTCTGTAACAAGTTTCAGTTTTAGGTTTCAAGATATCTTACTAATAAAGTCAGCATCATCTCCCCCATTTTGCAATATGGGAATCAGACAAAGGGATTGTAATATTCTGTACTATCAAGAGATAAAAAGGGAATAAGATAGAGGGACATTCTTCTGGATGTACGCAAGTGACTGACACGTAGGGTTTTTGGTTCCCTTTCTTCTGTGGCCTCTGAAGATGTCACCATCTTAGTAATACAGTGCAGGGACACACAACAGGCACAAAATCCATGGCTTTCTGTTAAAGCAGGTAGTTGTGGCCATATGTTGGAATTTTTCTCCAAGTTACAGTCTTGGGGGACTTTCTGCTGTAATTTCCAATCTGGGCAAAGTTAGCATGAAACTCAGAGAGAGCAAAGCAGCAAAACTCTACCTTACTGTTACAACTCAAGATACAGCTATGTGGTAAGACCACATGGCTCTCACATCCTTTAAATATGAGACACCAGTGACTGGTGGGACAGCAGGAGGAGCTGAGGGTGCAGCAGATGCCCTTCAGCATCAAGCACCATAGTGGCAGGCAATAGAGAGGCAGCACCTCTTCAGTCTCCAAGACCAAGTCTGGGGCTGGAAGGGGCCAGGGTTCTTCAACCCAGCGTAGTGCTTGCCAGAGGATGGCATGATCCTCACTGGGCAGAAGTTGCCATGCTCTGTGAGTCCTGAAGCAGGAAGGATACCAGTTGACTGTTGTAAGGCTCAGTCCTGCCTACCTCCATATTACCTGCTTCTGTTTTATCGGATGGATAAAGTAAGCTCTCAGGGTGCCCATTTAAAAAGATTTCTCTTTGCCTGTCCAGTCACAAAATGATGAGGGAGAAATTTCTGTCTGTTGCTGATTAGGCTGATAAAAGCTGCCTTCTCTCCTTTCAGCAGCTTAAAATGCAGCCTGCCCTAATACAAGTAGGGTCATTCTGTGACCACATACATAAATTGTATCTATAGAACAAAGGAATTTCAGGTCAATTAAAAAGATCCTGTGGCTACAATATTCTCCTGGGAAGATGCCATCCCCATATGCTTATTACAACCACATAAATCCCACCCCCTCACTTGCCTTGAGCAAGTAATTGTCTTTAAAAGCAAGCAAAATAATTATTTTCCCAACATACTTGTCATCATTAATTATGGCCAGATAGCCAAGTAAGAGCTCATGCCTGGGCTTTCAAATGCTTGTAGCCAGTTAGCATGGTTGCTTATAACATTACTGCTTTTTTGCAGTGTTAACATTAACATACTACAGCTTCATTAAATCAAGGCACTCACTGATGAGCTAAGGCTGATTCATTTGCAGAACACTAAGACCTTTCATGTTTATCTGTCCCACAGCAGAAAAGGTTCTAAGGGCTGCACAGTTTATGTCTGCACTATGGGCATATTCAAGCAGCACTGGCTGTGTTTCTAAAGTCACGTTCAAGCAAATGTGTTCCAACAAAGTAAGGATTTACAAACCGTGAAAGCTGGAATGTGCAGGAATTTGCCAGAAGTCCACGGAGTTACAGGCATGTCACTGCCCCCTGGTCACTTTTGCAAAAATCCTGGGGATGTAGTCTGTAAATATCTGATATTAGCTTCTATAAATAAATGAATATTAATGCAAACTATGGCCTGGCTCTGTACTTATCACTGAACCAAGTCTCCCACTGCAGCTGATGTAGCCTGCATACAGGCTACAGAATTTGACTCACCTTCCCTTTCTCCTCTAGTTTAACGGGTGAGGGAGAAAAGCAAAAGACGCTATTTATCTTGCATGTCTCTTCTTCTCTACTCTGCTTATGAGGGCTTCATAAGTTGAAGAGTGATGCATTAAACAGCTACTTGATACGGAAGATTATGATACAGTGTGAAGTCCAGTGAAAGTCTCCAGAAAGCATTTTTAATTTTAATTCTTTTTTAAATGACGTCTTCAAAATAACAGTGACTCATGTTTGTTGACCAGCTCACACACAATCTGGCCTCTGAATCATTGCCACCCCAGGCTTTCACAAATTTCAGTTTAGCTGACCAAATCACAAGAGTGGCTTCCAACCATCAGGAGATTTTCATTATTATTTATCTTTAGTTTCTGAGTCTTTATAGATCCTACTTGGTAGATTTATTTAATCCACACTCAGTAAATATATATGTATATATATATATACACTGTTTTTTATTAATTAAAGCTACAAGTTTTGCATAGCTGTTGTTTTCAGAATTAGGATTTTTAAAGGAAAATAAACACATGATGAGATATATGTAAACCCAGGCCTGTGCCTTTCTGCCATCTGAGCAAGTAGTCTGTCTTTATGGCCTTTGTAAAGTCAAATTAGGTGGATTCAGGTTTTCTGAACAGTCCAGAGCCAAGTTTCTGTGTCAGGCTGCCTTGTAAACATGCTAAAGAACCATGCTAAGGAAACATGTTAAAGAATGCTCTCCCTCCTCGCTTAGGATCTCAACATACACCAGTCCAGTCCAGCCCATAATTCAGCCATCACTGGGCTGCTCCATCTTCCTGTGATGCTAGGATTTTTAAGGGCAAGTTGCATCTTTCTCTGAAGTGCAGTAACCTGTATTCCTATGTGATTTTTCCTATGAAATTTGAGAGGAACATGGTCCAAAGGGTAGGGGACTAGCAGCTCAATAGTTACCCATGTCCTTACAACAAAGGTCCTTACATCACTACTGCACTTAGTGTGGGACCCCACAGTTGCTGGCAGGCCAGCACAGTGGACAGAGAGGTACCATATGTTTGCAACAGAAAATTTATATACAGATAAGAGGGCTTGTTATATTTTGCTTAATTCACTTCAGAAGTGACATAAATGAAATTATACAGGTACCTAAAACAAAATAAGGATAAAAATATAGTTATATCACTAAGTATGAAATCTACAGTCCTTAGTTAAAAGATACTGATAGAATAATACACTTCTACTGGAGGAACTGAGTACAAAGTATGCTTTTAGTGACATGGCGTAAAAGAGGACAGGATAAATCACTGTAAACATGCATGCATGCGTTAGGAGAAGAGGGAAGGACACTTTGCTTATATGCTCAGCACAGGTGCAATTCCACTCCTAGTCTTCCAAGCCGAAGAAGTTTAGCACAGATATCTCCACTCTCTGCCCCAAACAGGATAATGAAAACAAAGACAGGGATATGGAAGCCAAACAAATGACTGCATGTGCAGCATAAGCTGTTACCACAGGTTCTGTGTGAGCATCTTCATGCTGGAGCTCTATAGCCACAATCACCCAAGAACAGGCCTCCAGCACCACACAGTCTCTTGCTGCATCCTCCAGCAATGCTGGTTACCAAGTCACACATAGTCTTACCCCATGTGTGCCATCAAGAGGATGGAAGCCCAGGGCAGCAGTTAAGAGAATGGCTCCTTTTCTCCCTGAAGTGAGCTCTGATTTTCATCCCCATTACACAATTGCTGCTCCACAGTCCCTCAAGCATACATAATGCAGCAGGGTGATCCCAGCCTCACCATGATAACCACCCCAGGCTTTTAGAGGCAAGGGAAAAGAGAGGAACAAATGGTAAAATGCAAATCAACCACATACTGAATTTCAAAGCTGCCTTTAATTACAATCTCTTCCTGTTTCCTTGGGTGTTTTGAGCACTACTCTAAGCAAGCCACATTGGTAAACAGAGTCCTGATCATCTTGTTATGCTCATTCAAGTACCTCGTGTCTGCCTTGACAACTCGCTGGCTTCAAGAAGCTGAAATCTAGGCTACAGCCCAGCTGGGGCATCAAGGTGCTAATACCTTCAGTGTCTGCATTTCCACACCCCTCCTCTGAGCAAGAGGCTGAGACAGAACTTCTCCCTTTCAAATATAAGCAAACACTGCAGGTCCCCAATCGTAAGCCAAAGACAAGGGTTACATTGCTGCTTGACTGTGACCTGCCAGCCCTTTAGCCCCAAGTCTAGGCCAGGATCCCTTCTGTCTGGATGATTCCTCCTCAAAGCAAGGACTCAACAGATAGCTTTCTACTTTCTCCCTATCCAAGCTGACAGCATGAAAACACCCACTCTTCAGAGCGGACAATTAAAGAAGTAATTGTCACAACTGGAATACAGGCTGATTCAGTCAAATTAAAGCTGCCTTTACTTCAAGGTGCAGCAGGAGAAATAAATACAGTCACAATAGCAGGTCAGATTCTCAGTAGTTAGAAGTCAACCAGATCTTACGATGTCAGCAGAGCCTAATTTACCCATAGCTGAGGATCCGGCCCCACTTCTTTCCTGTGCATCAACTACAGATGAAAGTTTTAGACCCATTACATGAGCTCCAGAGATACATTTACACCAAGAGGATTCCAAAGGATGATGCAGGGATAGCAGCACTGACTGAAGAAGTGCTCTAGCACACCTAAAGCTTAGATTAACAAAGGCAAAGATGTACTGCCACAGCGTATCCCACAATCCACACTAAGCAAAATCTTCACATGAGGACAGGTAACTGATACCTAACTGCTGGCAGGGCTTCTGCTAAGGCAGCTCTGTGGACTAGAGACCATAAAGGAGTATTGTAACATGCAGTCAGGTTCAGGCTCTTCTACACAGAATGTCATCTTCACAACAGAACAGAGCCAGAAGAAATGAAAATGAAAGCTCTGCAACTGGAGAAGAGAAAAAAAAGAAAGGAAAGGAAAAAAGGCATTTCAGAGGTATTTTAAGGAGACTGGAAGTGCTTCTTAATTCACTGCAAATGAGTTTGACCAAAATTAAAGCCACTTAACATACAAAACTTTGCATACATTAAAACTTTTTTCTGCTGATGTATGTGTTTCTTATCTAAAAGCTGATCTACAGCAAAACAGAAGTTAAATAAAAGTAGAAAGTGTAAAGCTAAATGAAAAAACATTTTGTTTAGAAGTCAGCAAACTATCCAGAATGACCCCAAATGATTTTTTTGTTGTTGCTTTACTGAAAAATAATTTGAACTTCTCTAATTTTCCCAAGGAAACCTAAAACAAAATATTTTCCCAGATTTCCTCCCTGAAGATCATTATTTTCCTAGGAAAAAAAATGTAGGTAAGGAAAAGAAAGAAAAAAAGAATTTTGCTTTTCTAAGCTGTTTCTGGATGGAGCCCTACGAGCTCTCCTCTGCTCAGGAAAGATGTTGCAGCTGACCCTGTTAAAGGGGCTCAGACAGCTCCTTTCCCAGTGAAGCTTGAGATGGAGAGCAGGAGACGTTTCCAGTCTCTGTGCTCTGAACTACTTTGATCCATCACCACATAATAGCTCCATCTTCCACACTGCCAGTTTCTCTGATAAGGACTGTCGGCATCTTGGTCATTCCACTAGTGTAGACAGGTCTATAGGTGTGACTGCATCATGACAAATGTGAAACTCCCTTTCAGAATGGAGACAACTGCTCCCAAAATGTTTTTGTATCCTCTTAATCTAGATTCTTTGCATTGCTGTTTCTTCCCCATTCCACCAGTACACGTACAGAGCGAGGTTTCAGAGTAGAGCACCAGGATGTCTGCATCTTCAGTCCTGCTATTCATGGCTCTGGGACATTGCTGGCTATTTTTAGGAGCTCTGAATGTGCTGCTGCAGCCAAGAAGTGTGAGAAAACTTTCCGGAGTTATCTTTTCTCCTCAGATCTTTTACAGTATGCTAACTAGAGCAACTGCAAGTAAGTAGTATATTAGCTGAGAACGCTTGTCATGGTTTTATGATTTTTGTTATTGGTACTTCACATCATAACATCATGTAAGACACGGGGAGTTAAAGAGTTAATGCTCCAGTTTCATGGATCATCGATAGTTCCAGGTATACCTGTCTCAGAAGAGAAGAAGAACTACATTCCCCAGAGAACATTGCGTTACTTTGTGTTTCTCCATTTTCCACTCAGAGGGAAAGATAAAACTGTTGGCAAGTCACAAGATCACTCTCTTTTCCATCTTGGATCAACCCAGCAGCAGGTGCTCCTTAGCCATCTCGCCTTCAACATTAGCATAAGGCCTTCAGTTTTTTGGACACTCTCTCATTTTATTTGATTTATTAGTTTCAATTCCAATTATATTGTATTACATTGTGTTACTTTGCATTCCAGTATCTTTCTTAGTAAATTAGTAAATTAGCTTTCCTCCTCAGATCGTTTTATTCTTAGGCCCATCTCCCTTATCCCTTTTTTTTCCCTTTCCCCCTTCCCTGGGACATGGGCCTGTGGGTCCCCTTGCCCTCTTTGTCACAGAACTGGGCCGAACCAGCCCATAAACCATTGACAATGCTTCAGACTTCCTATCTTGACACTGCACAGTGGCTGACAGTGCAAAACAAGCACCATGGTTGTTTACCTACTGCTGCTCATGGTCACAGCGCCACTGCAGAAGCCACTGCTCAGCTACAGATGTCATTGCTGAAACTGTCCTCAGCACTGTTGCAAAAGGAGCAGGGAACAAGATGGCTCTTGGATCAGAGTATCAAGCCTAAGGCCAGTGGCCAATTCCCAGTCTGGGAATGCTGGGAGATGTTGCTGGTATTTGGCCCACTCCAGCGCCCCACCAAACAGAGCTAAGATTGCTGCTTGGCCTGCAGGACCTAGCTCAGTTCTGTCACCGTAACTAGGCTCCCTGATTCTGCTGTACTTGTCTGTACACATAACAGCGGGCTTACTGTATGGGCACTAAACTGTTCTCAGCCTTGTGCTAACTCTACCATAAAGAAGAATCATGGGTTGACAGTGCCTTTGAACAGTGGGATCAAGTTTACATTCCCAGCCAATACAACATTACCAGGTAATTATAAACCTTAATGTTATCATAACCTATATTTTTACAAGCAGGCAGAGAAGAATGAAGAATAATCCGTGTCATTACTGGCATGAGCAAGACCCCTCATCCAAACAAAAATGTAAGTGATGGGAAGATGATTAATTAATAGGAAGATGGGAAATGTGATGGATTTCAGAGGCAGCACTGGCTTACAAATAGCAAAGCATTTCAGCAAAATGTACTGGGTTACTGTGATGAGATTTAAAAATAAGCAGAGGAGAAAAAAACAAAACAGCAGGGGCAACATGCTCAGAGCTCATTTGAGTACCATATCCCATGACTCCTGAATTCCTTATGCAGTAACTTAAATTGTCTGGAAAACTAACACCACCAGAGGGACTCCAAACTGTCAGGACTTCTTGAAAAGGCACTATTGCACACAGCACACTGAGTTGGAGAAGCAACACCCAAGAGCCAGGAGAGAACAGAAAGGTCCAACAGAGTACACCCATTCTGCTGGAACATGGCTTTGTTCCCCTTGCCACAGCTCTCCTTATGCGAGATGGAGAAGATGACAGCTTCCTATTTCTGTCTTGCTTAACATGGCAGAAGTTCCACAAAAATTAATGCTGGCTCTGTAAGCTACCAAATCACTGAACAAGGCATGACTGAGCTAGATCAGACACAAATACAACCACATTTCTATCAAATTAGTGAGAACACACAATAGAGTTTACATCAGTTTTATGCCGGCTGCAGGAGAAAAGATAACCTAATGCAACATGAAATTGCCATGATATAAGCAGGCCATATCTGAAGCAAAATAAAACTTGCTGTTTAAAGCCTTGAGGGGTTGGGGTGTTTTTTTTTGTTGCTGTTTTTTGGTTGATTCGTTTCTGTTGTGGTTTTTTTTTTTCCCCAATACATCTGAAACATCAAAATTAATTATATAAATTATAATATACAGAATATATATACAGAAGAGTACTTGAATCAAATGGTTGCATCTTTGTTACTAACAGCTCCGAAATCAAATTAAATTTTTGAAGCAGCCTCAGACTATCAACTGTTGAGTGCACATTAAATCTCTTGTGACAAGACACGCAGTACGAGGCTCTAGTTGCAGTTGTGTTTCTGGTGTTGTACCTACATTTTTGTTTGCATTAAGGTCTACTTCATTTAGACGCATCCAACATCTCTCTCTCTCTCCCTAGAGAATACACCTTGTAATGTTTTATTTAGTGTTCATATAACATCTTTATAAAGATCAGTAAGTAGGAAAGTGCAATAGCATTTGAAGATAGTAAAAGTGCTACAGACTACAGCAAAGTACAGCAAAGAATCCTAGACCAGATACGAAGACAAAAATAACCGCTAGAGATACAGCCCATTAAAAACAATATCTTATATTAAAACAATGCATATGTTATGGAAAAAATGAATCCTGGCAACTGTACGAGATGACAGAGAAAGGATAATTAGGAAGGAATTTGTATGTGATAAAAGCAGTAAAGAAAGCACCATTTGAGCTGCAAAATAAGAGACCTCACAGCATTAGCACCCTCCCAACACATTACTTTGCTCTGAGAACCTGCATGTTGTCACAGTACTATACGCTGTAGGCCCAGCTGAATACGTTCCAGCCTTATCACAGGACATTTCCCTGCCACTTGTCTGAATCAACTGATTTTATTAAAACTGTAAGAAACCTTGATTTTTTGTGAACAACAGAAGTTGTAGTTTTCAGTCAAACTACCAGCTGACTAGAACTGGAGTTCCAAGACACTCCCCCCAGCTGGGGGTATGAGCTGGAGACAGAGCTGCCAATGAAATGAGAGGCTATAACATGCAGGACAGAACAGGAGTATAGCACCCCCTGTCAGCCTTAATCCCTGCCGCAAACTCAATATATCACCACTTATAGATAGCAATTCAGTGCCCCACTACTCAACCTCACTGCCCTGTTTCCTGATAACCAGCAACGAGTTCATAAAAGCATGTGTGGAAAAGAAGACAGGCTTTTACAGCTGTTCTGTTATTATACACCATATATGCGGGCTAATATAAGGAGCTGGGTAAGGCTATCTTAGGTTCCTGCAAGGTCTCTCCCACCTTTAGCAACGGGGCTTGCGTTTTGGGCTTACATAAAACACAGTGCTATGGGAAAACAACAGAACCGAAGGATAATGATTCAATGTAGAATCCATATTTTTTGAAACTACCTTCCTCTTTCCAAATGCCTCTCGCATCTCTCATCAGCCCTCACTAGAAGCCACAACAGCTTCTTGTCTCTGCAGCCTCTCCAGCTTCAAGTGGTGTAATTGGCAGAGAGCCATGCATATTTCCTAATCGACTTTATTAAAACCTTCCATTACAACACATATGTACCACTTGCAAGTTCATGACAAAAAATGAACCTCTAAGGCTCAATTCTTACATTATTAACAAATCTACGTGGCACAGTAAAAAAAATACATCTTAGTAAAAGCAAAATTCTCCCTTGGGGCACAGTTAAAAAGACTGACTTTACTTTGGTCTTGTATTCTAGCACCTTTATTTCATCTACATACCTCGTTGCTTGGGAGTAGATTTGGCTTTCACAGTACCATTGCACAGTGAGGAACTTGGCATAAATTGCTACTGATGTCTATGGCTTCACTGAATAAGAATTTCTTTCTTCCCTGTCCCTCAAAACGTTCTTTTACAGTGTTTATCTCCAACCTTTCTTGATTGCTGTTAAGTCAAATTTCAGTCAAAATCTCTTAGAGTCAGTTCCTTTCATCATCCCTACACATTTATGTATTAAATACATGTAAATTTTTAACTTTATAAGGAAATATATCTCAGTTTTAAGAGTTGTATTGATTGTTGTACTCCACTGACCCAGGAAGGAGAGCTCCCTCTAAGAGACACAAATGATCTCCTGAGAGGTAAGTTCCAGGCCAGTGCCAAGCACACTGCCTTGCTGTCCGGACAAACAATGCCTTTTCATGCACACAGGCCATCAGCATTGCAGAAACTACTGAGGCAGTTAATATTTCCACCCAAAGAACACCAAAGCTGAATTCCTCCCTAAGTTACAAATAGCAGGAAGTCCCCGGATGTTCTCAAAAGCTATTTAAAATACTTTTTTGTTGTTGTTGTTGTTGTTGTTGTTGTTGAGAAGTACATAGATTCTTTCATCCTCAGATATTTTGAGGGTAACTGGTAATCCTAACAAAACTTTCCATTCCAGTAGGTGTGGCAATGCTGAATTGGCAACAACCTATGTTACGTGAGCAGCCCATCACAGGAATAATGGATAGCCAAAAAGCAACAAGGCTGCCTTTTCTAAGCAGCACTGTTTGCTTTCGAAGTTTGCAATTCAGGGTGCCCAATAGCCCTCAGCAGGAACTGTGAACACACAGCACACCACGGAGAGCCCACAATGGATCAAAGGGGTCTCAGGTCCTTCCATCTTTCATAGATTATTCTTCTAATTTTGTTTATACAGCCTTATCAGCAGCAGTCTAAGCACAGCAGTAACACTTTCTGAAGGATCATATCCATAAATATTTTCATTTGTGTACTATAGCCAGCAGCTTTCAAGGATTTGCAGACATGCATGGTCACAGTAACATACCCTGTACATACCAAACTAACAGTTTCACATTTTTCCTCAGAACAATCCCATCCAACCCCAAAATCACTTTGGATCAGTGAAAAATACCCTATACCCTGAAATTTCTTTCTTCCAGGTAAAAAAAAAAAAATACCCATGCAACTGCTGCTCACTCCAAGAGATATGGAAAATGACATTATAGAATGAAAGTTGCCTTTTCTAGTCATTTAACATACTATTTTCCAAACTTCCAGCAATACATTAAGAAACTTAAGTCTTCAAAATTCCTTCCCTTAACTTTAGCTTTTTATTTGCCAAAATAAGGTGAATCCAACTTTAATGATAAATGTTCTTTTTTGATGAGAAGCTAAACCTAGACATTCTTTGGACTCAGAGCAGGAAATCCAAGCAGTGACATTCTGTTCGCCTTCAAAACACCCTGATCCCAGCTCCTGTGCTCAAAGCAATATCTGCACTGAAAAGAAGTTACATGGGCAGAGCACTTCAAATTGAGACACAGAGAAGATAAGCTTGAGTCATTTCATTCACTAGCCAGTCCTGAAAATACTGTTGCTGCAAGCAAGTCTCTAAAAGCTCCTCAATGATGTGGAGTAGTATTGGGATTAAAACTTGTCAGGGAACTCTCTCCTGGAGTCAGGAACCTAACCCCTCTATTCACCCCAGCTTCCTTGCTTCTACCTCAGCTGTCTCATGTTCCTCAAGCATCGAAAGTGGAGTGGGAATAGCTGAAAGAGAATGAAAAATGAATGAAGGGGTCTCTATTAATAACAGCTGAGGTGAATGTATGACACAGACCATGTTAGATCCAGAAGAGTGAGAAAGGGCAGGCTGGGTCTTGGCATGCCAACAAAGGCTTAACATTCTGAGAAAGAAACTTGGAATTAAATACACTTAAAAAATAAACCCAGTCATTTCTGAATCTCTTATGGCTTCAGTTGCAATGCTGAATCTCTGCCCACAGCAACACATCTGGCTGTCAGCCAAAGGTTTCAAAGTCACAGGGATCTTTTTTCCCCTCCTCCCTAGCTGTCCTTAATTTTTAAGCATTCCCACAGCTGTGAAAGGAACAATAGCTAGGAGGAAGCAGTGCTTGGGCACTCAGGGACTGCTCTCCCACATTTTCTCACAGCTGGACTCCTCACAGACTTTGGCACAATTCCTTGTTTGCTGAGCTGCCCTCTGAATGGGTGCAGCTATCTGAAGAGTTCAGGACTATATCTAATTGGGCAAATACTGTATTTTCCCATAAGCTAACATGAAAACAGGCAGCTGCTTTTTAGTGAAAAAAAAGAAAAAAAAAACAAAAACAAAAAAAGCTGCAAATCTATTTAGAGTTGAGGACCATAATTCAAATAAATTCAAATGTACAAACAGTTTGTTACAGATATCAGTTTGTCAATGACATGCTGCACTTCAACACCACCTCAACACCATTTTCCTTATTCACATGCCCTCTTACTCACAAAACTAACTTGATTGAGAAGTTCACTTTGTAGCATTGCTGAGAACATGGTGAGCTCCTGGAGGGGCAAGAAGAGCAGCCAGCAGTTCTGGTTGTCCCTCACCAATCCAGTTGTTTAGCACAAGACCTGCCCAAGGCTCCCAGACTGTAGATGGCTCACAGCTTTCTGTCTGATTTAACATCGAAACACAATGCAACTTGGCAGTGCTCAATCACTCATCCAGATGGGACAAGTCACCTCTTTTAGAAGCCCTTAAGCATTTTATCCCCTCTCAAATCATGTAATTGGAGATCTATCACATCATAGGTATGTGTGACACAACAGTGATAGATGATATCTTACAACGGGATTTGGACATATCAATTCAGACGCAGGTATTCCATGCACATTCAAACCCATCAATAAATGCGCCCTCACTGCATACACAGGAATTGTTGGAATTTTATTCACCCAAAAGATTTCCTCTTTTCACATACTGGGAAAAAAAAAATAAAAAAAATCTGTGGAGCCTCTGGGTAGGAGCGCAGCAGGGACAGGACTACCAGAATAACTCATCTAAACCTCGACCCACATCCTTTCCACATCTGAAGAACCACCAACAAATAGGACGGTATGGGAATGTTCTGGCCTGTACAGTGTATGCTTGGCATCCCTGGATTAATCTTTTTGAAACCTCAGGCTGTCCTGTCAGTTTAAGAAAGCTGTAAATACAGGATGAATTGCCCTAAATTAATTTGCTTGTCCAAACTGTGAATATCTTTATTTTGGCTAAAGAAAGTAGATTTCTTTTCGCCCTCAAGTTTTCAGGAAATAACTGAATTTAACTTGCTTATTTACATGCCACTACACAATTTGCCCCTCAGATTATGCCTCAAACTTAGGCTTTCTCAGTTTAGTTTATGAATTCAGTGCCTGAGATGTACCGAGGAATGGTTCATAACTCCACTGAAACAGCTGGCACTGATGCCACAGCTAGAATTTCAGAAATAACAGAACTCCATTGTGCTACATCATTCCAAATACAAAGCTGCAGCGGAAATATAACCACAGCAGTGACTAAAGGTGTTCACCAAGTCTGGGCCCCAAAGTGCTAGGTGCTGTTCAAACACGTAACTAGCAATCTGCTGTCTACTACTTAGAGGTAGCAACTGGCTGAGACAAACAATAACTAAAAATAGTGCAAGGAGGCAGCGGTAGCTAACGAGGATGTGCATGGCATTTTTAGACCACAGGAAGAGATGGTCCATGCCCTACAGAGCTTATCACAACAGACTAGAGAATGAACAGGCAGGGAACTGCAGGCAGACAAAGGGAGCTCTGTGCTCACAGTTGCACAATAGGCACCAGGAGAGCCAGCAGTAGGAACTCATTGCTCCCTTCTTCTTTATACGCCCTCCCCTACCCACAGCATGGACCCCTGCCACACAAACATACACATTCCCAGCAAATCTACTCATTGTTTTATAAACCACCTAACTCAGGTTTGCTGAGCAGTGCGTGCAATTAACTTCTGCAAATGTCTTCTGTGGACTCCGTAAATTAAACACTATACTAAGGGGTTGGAAGGTGCCTATACTAAATCTACCTATCAAAGGAAAAAAGAAATAAATGACTACTTTGAGCCAAAACAACTCTGTGATTGAGACATATATTATAATAGCACATCTGCAGCAAGAAGTAAGTAAAGCAGAAAGCAGCTTTAGGTTAGCTATTTTTATTTTTTATGTTCATTTTATAACTTGGAATTGTTGATTCTTAGAGTGTTAGCAATCAATCAGTATTGTGGCAAATTTTATAAAACAAATGAACCAAGAAAATGCCACTGCTGAAGGCCAGCTGAAAAGCTGAACATGGGATAAAACCAGAACTGACAGGACAAAGAGCTTACAATGCAAAATCCCATTATGAAACACTTAGAGCTCATCAATACTCACTTTTACGAAGATTTAACTAAATTGGCATAAAAACCAATGCAGTTAAATAGATGTAGACCTTCAGCATAACTACAGTCAGAGTACATTAAAACTGTATCAGCGTGACTTGGTTGGATAGTGAATTAACTAAAATCAATATCCATTTAGTTAAAAGGGTTTAGTAATAGAGTGCCAACCCGATAGAAACAACACTGAATTCTAACCACTGACATTCTTTCTTCCCTGGGCTCCAAACACCGACCTCAGCACTATGACTGACTTGCTGAATAAATTAACTTGTGAATTTGATTCATAAAACCTTAATGATGTGTATCTCAAGTAGAGACAGATTCACAGTTCATGAAAGAACCACTAGGCAATACCAATCAGGAAAGGTTTGGCTAGACTTTTCCCATCTCTGGCATATGTGCTTCCCCCATAAAATAAGGGAATAATGACAGGAAGAGCTCAGCTCCAAAAATCTCCCTGTCCCTTTACGGGGCCTACAATGAAGACAGGAGCAGAACTGACTCAGTGCAGTTTGCTCCTTCTGGCATTCCTCATGTGCTCCCTCTTGTGGCAAAAAAAAAAAAAAAAAAACCTCACCTTTTTTCTTCAAAAACCTATACACTTCAAATATATTCAATAAATAGCTTTATGCATGAGTGGACACATATTGCTGAATCAACACAGACGAGAAAAAAACAATAGCTATTATGAAAAAAAGGAGGCTCTCTATTACCTCTTTGTATTATGTGGAACACAATTATACCACTCAAAAAATCAATAATGTAGTCTTCATTTTTGCTCCCAGTATTGTAGTGTCAGTTTGTATTTGGAAGGACTCTAGTGTCTACTGCCACAACAGTGAGCAAGAACAATGTTGCAGAGCAACAAAACAGAATCCATGAACTGAATCTAACAGCAGCATCCACGGGATCTCAGAGAAGGGGATCTTAAGAACTGTGGTGTGTCAATACTGTAATGAGAAGGGTCCTTCATGATACACATCTCAAAAGAACAAGCACGTCCTCACAAAGGTTACACTACACTTCCACTGTTTCCCCTATTTTGTATTAGCTATGTACATCCATTGTCAAATCCCCGCAATTAGACATGTTTATTATGCAAGCTAATCCAACATGCCCTCTAGAACTGGGATCAGGAAATAAGGGTATTGAAGCAGGGGACAGACATATCTTGAAATAATTACAACTTCAAACAGCCTAGGGATGGATGAGAGAAGCCAAAGACTGAAAATAAAATGTACCCCTCAGCAACTAGATACTGTCCAGTCCTTATTGTATCGTATTTCATGCTAGAGAAAAAATGAAAACATTACTTCTAGTTACAACAATTTTATTCTTACTGCAGAAATTACACCATTCAAAGGCTTCATACTAGGTGGGAAATTTTTATTCTAAACACCTGTATTAAAACACTCAATTTCTTTAAAATGCTTTTGAAATGAGTGTGAAGGGGAAGGCAATCCAATGTAAATAAAGCAATGAGGACCATTTAGCCAGATGTAGAACTTAGACTTAACCATGAAAGATTCCTCAAAAGAAATATACAAAGCAGACAAAAACAACATGCCACAGGCATAATTGCTTCATTCTTTCCTTTCTTTATGTAACGTTTATGCACTGATTATTCAAATAGTTGATCTAGATGTCTCCCATAAGACTAGAATGTCATTACAGTAGTAGACCTTATGTTCTCACACGCTGTGTAGGGAGACTACAGTACAAGCAAACAGTATAAGAACCATTTCAACACTGAACGCTTTCACGACTGTCTGGACTTTCAGTTTCTAACCTTAGAATGACATCAGAGATATCCAGGAAGATCTTAGCCCGACAGAAAGGTAAGGACTGTCCTTAAGGACAAGAGCAGACAAGCCCAGCGCAATGCTAGGAGTAGTACTGCTGCAGCTTTTCTCTCTCAACATTTTGAACAAGTGACATCAGAAAATTTGCAGGTGTCCTTTCAGACATGCGTATAACTATTAGGTGACCAGTCTGTTAAAAATAATAGTTGAAGCCTAAAACTATTTTAAGCCAGTGCAGGAGGGGATCTCAGTGCAAGCATCACAAGAACAGTACTCGAGGGCAGCACCCTTCTTTCATTGTCATATAAAGACTACTGAATGTGTCACCCCAGATTAACCTTTATCATGATTTTTTTATTCTGTCATTAGCTGAAGCAGTTTGATCTACAGCTTGTAGTCAATTTGGGATGCCCATGTCTCCACAATATACAGCACACTTACACTTTCCTGGGTGTCTTTTCTCCAACACAAATTTTCGGCCTACCTTAGCCTAAAAGTCTTAAGATCTACAGAAGAATTTAGTAAGTGTTATAGGGCCTGCAGAAGCATTCCTCTATTTTCACTTGATTTGGGGGAAAAAACAAGCAAACAAAACACACCAAAACCAACAGGAAAAAAAAAACCAGGAACAACATCAATAAGAAACACAACCAAACCACAAAACGATAACTGAATGCATTCCTTTCCTACTTTCTTCACAGATTGCAAGTTTCCTTGCCCCATCTGTCTCATTATGTTAAGCACAGTAAAGCTGTGGGCAAAGACTATGGTCCTTGAGTAATGCTCCCCACACAAACTGAGAATCATTTTCACGAAGATTCACTGGATTTGCACCTCAAATCTACTATCAACTACGTAGTAGGACTGGTCAGAACCAGGAGATGTGGAGGATGCACAGAGACATCTGCACATGAGGTTCATTCAGAATTGTTTCAAACTAATGATTATGCCCCATTTACAAGTATTGCTAAAAAAATCTGCCTCCTAGAATGGCTACTGATCCCTAAAGCTTCAGATTGAAGTTCAACAATTCACGCTTTAGAGAAGGAGGCTTCTGCTTTCAATTCAAACTATCTTAATTATAACACTATGATAGTCTCCAGGTTTTTGAAATTTTCAAGGCAAGAAGCAAGCTAAGAGCTAGGGTTTCAACAACAAAGTTTCATCTCCTCACCATGGACGCTAAAGAAAGAAAATCTTCGCCAGAAGTCAGCTGCCTCGGCTCTCTGATCATGAAGCACTGCTGGGTGTGTCCAATTAATCATGACAGCAACTATTTGCAAATACACAACCCAGCAGGTCCATTAGGATAACATCAATATAACAACAGTTAGCACTTTAAATTACCCAGATGCAATAACTGATTAAGGAGCTAGAGAAATTATAAAGTAAGAGGAGGCCATACATTTTAAGTGGTTCAATAGCCAGAGATCACAGAGCTCTATCCTAACACCAAAATCAGAACAAAAAGCACACTTGAAAAGAGAACAGATTTGGTCACAATTACAACAGAAGAGCACAGAGTAAGAGATTATATTCACTTACCTCAGTTTGGTCTTATTTTTAAGGGAGTTCATACTTTCAAGATAAGAAAACAGAAGCACTGAAAGCTCTGATAAAAGTTTGAATTATGCATACTAGGAAGTTTCATTTGAGGCACTGGAGGAAGAATGTCCAGGAGAGAATGAACCAACCAAGCAGCAGAAGACATACGCTTTGAGCAGCTGCTTCTTTCTGACACCAGTTCTAACCCTTACTCCCAACCAATGGAAGGCAATAAAGATTTCGTTTGCTGGAAAGACAATTGTACCTGATCTTCCACCAAGAGCAAGGACCTGTACACAAGAATTAGATTCTACTCTCCCCCAAAACCCGCTATCTTTCTTTACATCATCCTGCAGAGAAAACCTTCCAGTACACGAGGGAAACATCAGAAACTTCACAGACTTAAGCATACCCTGTGCTTGAAGAGGTTATACAAGGAAGCTTCTCCCTTTAATTTAGACAAATCAAATGATAAAAATAGAGTTGCTCAGTAACTTTAAATGTACACATCAATCTGTAGAACAAGAATGGCTACTTTGAAGTCGTAATGCATATGTTATGGAAAGTATAGAAAGGCCAGAAGCAATGGGAAGAAAAATCTTTTGCACAGACCATTTGAGGTATAAAGTTGGTTCTAAGCCATTCTTGACTTGCTGCACAAAATGAACCAATATTTGACTTGTAAAGATAAACCTGACACTGATGATGATGTGGTGTTTAAGTCTAATGCTAAGCATGGACTAAATCACAACATATATCTCAGGGAAATTCCGTATGTATGATTATATTTGGGGGTTGCAACGGGCAAAGTTATGATACAAACTTCAGTCTCCACCCTGTAATATATTCTAAGCTGGACTTCAACTACTGCATGACTCAGGTTTTCCTGTTCACTTACATTGATTCAAATTCCATTCCATCTCCAACCTGCACAGAAGTCCCAGCCTCTCCTAGACCCACAGGCAGAAGTAGCCTCCCCTGCTTTTTCTGAGGGTGCCCTTTGCTTCATCTTCAGATGCTCATTCGCATCTAGAGATGCTGAAAGCACTGAAATGCATACAAGACAAAATATTTTTAATGCACATTTTAGCTATTCCATAAAGCTCTCATGGCAGATGAATTTTGTTTGGCAACCAAGTCTAGCTCAGCACACCTTGCACGTCAAACCCACACAAGCGGTAGTAATCATGAAATTCCCTGAGAAGCAGACTCTGATGCACACTTCAGTTGAAAGCTGTTATCTAGTCCATATTGATCACAATTAGCAACTTAGTTTTGGAACAGAATAACGGATCTGCCAGAAAACTACTGGGACTACTACTCAGAGAGCTGACTGCACACAGCATACTGCCTCCAGGCAAGGAAGTAGGAACTGGAAACCTATACAAGAAAAACAAACCTGGCCAATTTCACATTAAGGGAGATTCTCCTTGCTATGATTATTTTTAAGTCAGATCACCAGACCTCATAACCCTGACTTTGATGGTGACCAAGACATTTATTCACATAAAGAATATTCACTGTAGAATCAGCACTGAATGCTAGCCATGCCGCAGGTGCATGCCTTTTATTAAATCACTCAAATATCAAAACCCCACTGTGGGTCACACAGTGGCTACTGAGACTGGCATATCCTCCCAAGCCGTCATCACATCACATTGCCTCCCTGGGAGCCAAGTAGTAGTAACTGGCAACTGCAGCCTTAGCAATGGCTTTCACTAACAATGACTGAAGATAATTCCCATCTATTGTGCTACAAAATGACACAGGTTTAGACAAGTAAACTCTACTTCCTGGGATGATAAATATAGTATCTCATTGTCCTGTGGTTCACCAGGAAGGCTAACAGCAGCAGAGCTTTTGTCAGGAAGCTGCATGCACAGATCATTCTGTGCTCAGCACAGCAATACTGCTCAGTTCTAACACCACACTGATGCAATTAGACTGCAAGTAGCTAAAAGGAAAGAGGTGGAGAAAAACCCACTGTGCTGTAAGCCTTTAGATCTGTTTTCAACTATATTATATGCCTCATTCAGCTCACATTGTGGCATTACTGTAATGGACTGCCACCTACTCCGGCGATATTAAATTATTGTTTAGAACCACGTTACACTTAAACCCAGAAAGGATTTTTATGCACAGTATGAAGGAAATTAAAATCTGGACAAAAGAAAATTATTTCAGGAGATTTTCACTTCAATGCAAAACTTTCTCAGTGTTCCAGGACAAAAGAACACCAAGATTCCAGGAGCATTACTGCTATTTAAGAAGAAATGTCTAAGTATATTTAATTTAATCAAAACTTATCCCACATATTCACCCTGTGAACGAGCAGTCCATGCACCTTTCAGTTCTCAAAGACAGCAAAGGGACTTGTTTAGATTAGTCTACAGAAGTTTCCACTGATTCCTCTTTCCTTTGGGGGTTCTGCATTCCTTCCACAATTGAGCAGATAGAAACAAACCTCCACTGTGATCCAGCAAAACACAAGATTAAGACATTTATCAGCACTGCATTTAAGCACATTTTAATGGGCAGACTATGCAACGTTGATCTATTCTGGAAGACAGAAACCTCAAGCTTTCTCCCACACTTTCCTAAGAGCATGTCACACAACTTTAAATGTGTTAATTTCATCTTGATTTTCAGAAGTGCCATGCCCTCAGACCTCACGCTGACTTCAGAATGCATTTTGAACTGTATTTCTGAAGGCCAGTCCCTTAACTTCTCAGCAGGCTCACCTGTAAAGCCAGAACATTCAAGATCTGCACTCCAGCTGAATTTTTTCTGAACACATGCAAAAAAAAAAAGCAACAAAACCTGTGGAAATGTGCAGCAACAATTATTTCCTACTGTTAGTTGCTCTGAATCAACGGAGAACTCAACAACTGCAGACTTAACAGCTGCTGCAGAAGATCTCTTCAAGCAATGCAGCTCTGGAAGCTTGAGTCATTGTTCTAGCTGCCTATGCCAGGAAACTCAACAGTAATTGTAGAGCAATCACTATAGTTAGTTTGCTACAAAATAGGTTTCTGCATTTGGGTGGTCCTCAATATTACTGAAGCTACCCTATGGCCAGACTTGGCAGTTCACAGGTCATACAATGGTTGGCATTTAGCTGCACTGACTCAAAACCAGACCTCTCTTTGAAGAAGCATTGCTGTTAGTGAATCTGAGATACCATATTCCCTGTCTTGGAACCTAGTTAAACTCTTTCCTTCTACAGTCATGACTAAAGCATGTACTTGGTTTCTGCCTCTATTTTCCCTTCTGTAAAATACAAACATTACATTTACAGAAACTTAACTACTTTTTATTTAAATCCAGCTAACAAAAGATGAGAAGTGAGAAAGTCTCCTGTAGTTCCACATCTGGCCAGGCTGCATTTAGGCTACAACAGGTTAACACTATACAGCACAGTCATCTCTCCAGCAGTGAACAGTAAACAGCACTTTTACTATCACTGTAGCTGAGGTAGCTTCAAGGATGAAAACTGCTCTTTCAAAAAAAAAAAGATAATAACTTCCCTGAGGAGCTAGGAAGGGTCAGTAGATGAATTGACAGTGCAGTAAACAGGAACACGTGTTCCCTTGTGCCAAACAGTGGGAGAACAAAACTTTTGAGGTGGCGAACTAAAAAAGAAAAAAAATACATAAAAAAGGATTATTTCCTAGTACTAGCAAGACTATCCAGGCATTTGGCAGATGTATTAAACTGACTTTTCCAGAATCAGAACCTAAGTTATCTCTAGCTGCTAAAAAAACACGATAAAACCTAATGTAGGGGTAGATTAGCTCCCACCTGCTGCTGCAGAGCCCATTCACTTCAGAGACATCTGGTGTTAACCTCTGTCAGAGACAGAACACGAGACCTTGGGTCGGATCCAGTCTAGCAACTGCTACATTCTCAGAAAAAGAAAACAACAGGCTTAAATAATTCAATAATTGCTCAGCAACAATTTTGTCCAGGGAAACTGAACTGATGGGGAAAACAAACCTTGATCATGCATTGTTTTATCCATTGTGTGAGAAAGGCTACTGCTTCAGAGATATTTTTCATGTATTATTTTCCTTCTGTCTTGCACAATTCAGAAAGTAATGATCAGAGCAGGATATATGAAGTGAGTAAATCAGCTTTAAAAATCACACCCGTTGTAAGAGTAGAGCAAGTCTGAGACCGCCTCAAGAAGGTGAATGTATACAAGTCCATGGGGCCAGATGACATGCATCCCAGAGTCCTGAAGGAATTAAGTATATTCTTTACTCAGACTGTGGTGAGGCACTGGAACACAGTTTGCCCAGAGAAATTGTGGAAGCATTCAAGACTAGGTTGGACAGGGCCCTGGGCAGCCTGATCTAGCGGTTGGCAGTCCTGCTCATGGCAAGGGTGTTGAAGCTCAATGATCTTTAAGGTTCCTTCCAACCTAAACCATTCTGTAACTCCAATATTGCAATCCCAGAATCAAAACAGAAGCAAATTACAACATAAAACAGAATTTTATTGTAAGGCTCTAGGTCTACTGGTAGTAAGAATAAAACAGTCCCAAGTCTGTGTCTGGCTCAGACTTGTACATCCATGTGAGTAACATCTGAGTGCCCCTTCATATTGCTGCTGTTTTCAAGCAGATTCCTCTCATTTCCTTGGAATCTCATTCTCTTCCCTACAGTGATAGTCAAACTATTTTTTGCTTCCCAAGAGAAGACTGGATGCCTGTTACTTGAATTGCCTACAGCCAGGCTGGACAAAGAACATGAGAATATGCTGAGGGGAACAATGCTGCATATGATTTCTCAGCATTCCTGAAAGCTGCAGACAGAAAGGAACTGATGGAGCCAAAGCCCTCCCTCCCACCATCTTTCACTCTGACTCTTTGCTGCTGAAGGATGTCTGCCCTAGAGGGCTAATCAGCAAGGCACACACATTGGCACACACTGATTTTCCCACACAGAAAGCCAAAGCACTGATTTTTCAAAGCTTTTTTTAAGGAGCTGGACAAAGAAGACCGATATGCTTTGGTCAGTGAGAGAGAAATTTCTGATTCCACCTCTTTCAGAAGGTGGTTAAATACTTTAACTTCAGGAAGAGGCCCTCCAGACTGGAAGAAAACCTGCCCTCATGGAGCATGAGGACGCTGGTTATAGGCTGCAAGACTGGATGCAGAAAACCAGCAAAAGGAGCTGAACTATAAACATGAGCAAAGAGAAAGCTTGTTGAACACATAACACCTTAGATGCAGAACACTTCAGGGCAGAAAACTACCCCACTGTAGTAGATTTTCACTATGTTTAAAGAAATTACTTCATTAGCATTTCTTAAGCACATACCAAGATTACTTAAAGAACAGCCAATCCACATAACCAAAAACATCTTCTGCAGTCTTAGATTTTGGCAGATCATTGAAAACAATTGCGAAAAAAATTACACTTGTTTTCTTTTGTAAGTATCACATTTTTTTCCTATAACATCAAAGTAGATTTTTAGCCCCTTGTAATTTAGATACTAAATCTACAAGGCATGAAAAGCAGGTCTCCCAGACTAGTGCTCTAACCACTGGACTTCCTTATATACCCTTACTTGCTTTGTAATCTCAGCCTTCCTCAGCATCTCAATGGCAAGAACACAGACATAAAAGGAAATGGTGACATATGGTCTTTTGCATTTCTCACTATATGGCAGCAGTTTGCTAAGGGGTCACTGTATATCTAAGCAACCTCACAGAAACAGGATGTTTATGGTCTGACATGATAATGACTTTCCCTACCAACTGTGCTTTTTATTTCTGATTTGATAGACAACAGGTACAGGGAGGCAAGGCTAGACTGTCATAGGGACATTTGGGATATTGCAGTAGCCACTCAAACTGGAGAAAATACATGTGCTGCCTATTCAACAACCAAAACAATAAACAAGATTTCTGGGATGGTGGAGGGGTGGGGAAGACATCCTTACTACAGACATTCTTCCCTCACATCTTATATAACTAGCGATACTTTTCTAACATCGAGTCCTGCTACAGGGACACACGGCCAAGAAGATCCTCCCTCTGCTCACAGGCCTCAACTGCCAGCTCAGGGTCACAGAATATCAACAAATTGGCACACACATCACATTTCCCAGCTGAATTGCAATGGCCATTTTAGAGATTTGTTAGAATTGAGTTAATTTACAGGGAGACTTTAAAATAGCTCATCTCATTCATTTCTCAACTCTTTGACAGATTCACTTTCAGATTCACTCAGTTCAGTTCATTAAATCTGACAACACAGCATGACTGAATATTCATTTCTACCCCGAGACGTCAGCACACTTAAGAAGCTTAGAGAGAAAATTTTTGCTGCAAAGCCAAAGGAGGGCAGAGGGGCTCTTCTGTAACCCCTGCTGTCCACACAGCAGCAGTGAAATTCATCAGGACTGGGTCCTCCCAGGTTTACTCAATTGGTTATTGTCACAGCCTCTACCAGTGAGCATGCTGTGAGCTCTCTCTCCCACCAACATTTTAAGCCAAGAAATTCCCATAAAAGCAAGAGGACAATCTTGCCTTCTCTGCGAGGTCAAGTTACAGCAAACTCCAGTCCATTTCTCACACACAATCTGCCAACTGTGGAACAGAAACCACAGCCATGGGGTGACTGATACAGCACATCCCTGGTGTAATGTTTTATACAGCATGCTTGGTTAAAAAGAAGTTTAATGTCTCAGTCCTCTCAGAAGCACACTGATTACAGAGTTGCAAAACTGACTTGTCAAGCTGCTGTTCCACTGCCTCGATTGAGACAACTGCTGAAAATTAAAGCCACCTGTTTTAGATTTTTAAAGTAGTAAAATGAAGAGCCTATCTGCTACTACAAAGCATCCCCAAATATCAGAACAATTTCTGAACATTTTTTTCCACAATACACAGGGGAAAAAAAAGGCAAAATAATCGGACTATCATACTATAATACCACCTATTATTCTCTCATTCTCCTGTTGTGCTCCCTTTAACAGTTTTATTGCTTTCAAATGCACATTTATTAAAGCAGGGACAACCACCTGACTAGTACCACGGGCCCCAAATCGCTACACTGCTAAGAACTGTACATGACATGAAGCACAGCAGCTGTTGATTCACGGAGGATCTGAATTCAGTCGATCTGAATTCAGTCCAAAGTTCTTGAACAAACAAATGATAATGGAAAAAAGCACTAGTTTAAGCCCTAATCTATTCAGATGCTGGAAAGCCTGCCTTATGGAAATTACTTTTAGGATGCTTGTGAGGTAGGATGTTCCCATTTTCAAGCAGCATTCTTTCTTATATGGAATCAATTACCATATAATCATTCACACTATCCCATAGGATAACTTTGAAAATCAAAACAAGATGTTCAAACCCTTAGATATCATCTTTTCTTAAAAAGGCTGTTAATTATTTTTGCTGTTGCTAGATTTGTATGTGTTAATAATGATGACATTATACTTACTGAGAATTAAAAAAAATCAATAGCGTTATTCTCCCAGCAATAAACATTCAACAAACGCAGGGTCTGTTTTTGTTCCGTTAAATTAGTTATATCCCTAAACACTGTCAGTAACTCATCAGAAAGACCCTTTGGCTTACAGCAGCTGCTTACAGCAATGTGATCATCAGCAACAGATGCAAGGCACCCAGTGTTAACACTTGAACAAAGTATGAAATATTAATTACAGTAAAATCAATTGATAACAACAAGCCCAGCTGTTCTCAGGGTATGAAACTAAAGCATTAACTGCCTAAGTTAGCAAACAAGTCCAAAGTACAGCAGGACTGTCCTTCATTGAGACTGTAACACAAAAGAAGATTGCTTTGTTAAATCCCTTCTGTTGGCTGCTATCTGCAGGAGTTGGCAGACTACAGTAAGCCTGGAGGCCATTTCCCAAGATGTCTTGAGAGACACAGCAGAGAAATACTACTCATATACCCCCTACATTTTGACTTGCGCAGTTAAGATTTGCCCTGCTTCCAGAGTCACTCATGCTTGTTTGTTTGGGAAAGGTCAAACTTCTCATCCTCACTAAATTAGAAGTCTGGAGCTCCCAGTTGTGCAGAACTGTGCTCACAGCTGCTCCAAGAATGGGTTTGGGCCCAGACAAGGGTTTCCTTACTTTCCAGTTCCTGACAATTGTGCCTGGTACATTAATTCTGGGTTGCTTATGTTTTTTTTTAATTCATTTATAAACACAAAAACAACAACAAAAAATACTGCTATGCCAGCTTCCAACCACTACATCTCTCTAAACACTTCTTCTTTGCTCAATTCTCATGTGCTGCTATAGAGGGTTCTTCTCCACTTCGTAGTTTGGTTTTAAAAAAAAAAAAGTCAACTCATTCACCTCATTTATATAAACTGAGCAAGTTCTGCATCATCCCAATTGGCAACAGCCGATTATTTATCTGTATTTGCTGTCAAGAATACTATTGCTTATCAACACAGCAACATAAATGCTCCATGCCAAATTGGATGTGCAAATGGATGTGAAATATCCAACCTGCTTTGATTTCCAATTGCTCAGTTATTTTTAGAGTGTCCACAGGCTACTGAGCACTTCTGCAGCAGAGAAGATAGCACAATCACAGTTAGCCATGCATAACAAACCTCCATTCTGTGTTTAAAATTTCACCTGAGGCCTCAAGGGCAATTTCTGGTGGATCCTTCTTCTAGCAAAAAAGAAACCAGGACAAAACATATGCAGCATGACAAGTATTTTCTCAGCTTCACTGTTCCACTGACTTTTTCAGATCCAGGACAAAAATTACAAGTGACAGAACTAATTAAAAACTGCTGAAATGTAACAAGTGGTTTGTGTTAAGGGAAATTACTACAGAATACCTGACAATGGAGTTTTTGAATTAAAAATACAATATAGTTTTTAAAAGCTTGAAGCAATAGTTCTGAACTTCTTTCTTTTAAAAATTTAATTGTCTGTAGTTTCAAGTAAAATATTTCTATGCAGGTTAAGTAATTGATTCCATCTCCAATAAAAACATGTACTTTTGGAATCACTGAAAGTTTTTCCATACTGTCATATCAGGCTAATTCAAAAGAGCTTTTATAGAATAGAAGAATACAATTAAATAAGCATCAAATTATTCACAGTACTTTCAGCAGGAAACAAGAATTCGTTTTCTCATTTTCCTATTTGCTTGGCACCGTTTGCCAAGTTACTTTCCCTCCCTGTACTGTAAAATTAATATAATAATGATAAAAACCTGCCTTATTTAGCTTTTCAGTAAGGTGAACCACAAACCAAATACAGGCCAATAATGTAACTACCAGAGAAACGTAACTTATTCTGAAGTTTATTAACAGAGCCAGGAGATTTTCTGCAATCTTGTCTGTCCAGGTTAGGTTTCAACCTAGCATGGCAAGCTAAGTCAGCACACACCAGGTGATAGACTGATTACTGTTCTCCACTGATCCTCTGCAAGAGTGATAGATTTAGAATGCAACTTGAAGAGATGAAAAACTGTGGGTCTGCTTTGACAAAAGGAGACTGAAGTGGGGATTTCTGCTAACCTTACAGTATGTTAACAGTTGTCAACATAGAAGAAACTTTAACAAAAGATTCTTTAACAAAAGATTTACAGAAGCAAGAGGAGAAAGTGACTGCTAACAGGGCTGCTTGAAGAAGCTGAAAAGAAAACTTACTTGCACTGTGGAACTTTCCATGAGCAGTTTAAGACATAGTTGTCTGTCACCTGTCTGAGATGGCCTACACACACATAATTTGGTCTGAGCAAAGGAACTGGTTAAGATGACCCCTTGAAGCAATTCTTACAGCTCCATACGTCCATACCAGCACTTCATGGTTTGTTTATTTTTAATGCTCACATCAACCACTAAATTTCACATGGGCTCTGGCCTCTTCTTTTGCTTGAACTATTTTGCAAAGACACCCATAGAGACTTCTGTATCAGATACTCTAAGTAAAAGCTAGACAGTTTAATAAAAACGAAATTTTGTACCTTCTGACCTACCAGTTGCAGTCAGAATGACTGGTCAAGGATGCAGAGCTCCTTAGTATTCTCAAAATACAGATGTCTGTAATGCCTTTTTATTTTTTAAGTCAGTACTTTAATAAAATTAACCACTTGGAATAGAATTAGAATTATTATCTTCAAGAAACCTTTTCTACAGTACATTTAATTATGTCAGCTAGTTTGCACACCTCATCAAGTCCCAAGGGCAATGAATGCAAGTCCTACCCGGGGTAAGATGACAGACTGAGAGATCTTACAGGATTACTGTATTTAGGATAAAAAGAACAAAAGATATAAAACGAGCTAGAGGAGAGAGCATCCCATTTCATGCCGTTTAGAATGTTTTCCTGTTACAAGTGAGTAATGTGGTAACAGGGTGCAGAAGCAATGTCATGTCAAGGGTCGGTCTTCCTTTAAGAGCTTTCCCACTATGAGAACCTGAAATTAGATCACGTAACATGACTGTTGACAGTAAATAGGAGACAGAGGTAGTGTACACAACAGATGCTATCAGATCTTCAGGTGTTAGCTTCAGTTGTGTACAGATTAAGCACAGCAGGTAGTTCAACCTATAAAAGGCAGTTCATTGAAGGGGCACTCAGTCTGCTGGCAAGGGAAAGAAATCTAAGCATTTCAACTACTGTAACTACCACATATTAAAAGTCTTTGCATAGCTACCATCCAGGTAGCTATGTTTCAGGGTTCCTGGTTTTTATATACAGACAGCAGCCCATTCCTTTGCTGTATCTCAGCAGCTCCATTTCTGGGTTTGGCTCCACATTTCCTATGTAACACTGTATCCCATTTGTGTTAATACACCTTGTGCTCATTTTTAGAGGACAGGGTGCAACACAGTACAAAATGACATTTACTTCCTTCAGTAACAATGACAAGTGAAAGTAGGGCACTTCTACCAAGTGCAAAGTATTCATTTTACAAGAAGAAAGAAAATCCAATTTTAAAAAGGTTTATGTTTCCAAGTTACAGCAATCAAAAGCTGTAGAAATACAACTTTTGATTAAAGTATTTTTATTAAAGCATTTCAACAAATGAATTACAATCAGCTCTGCTTAGCAACCAGACAATTTCTTCCACGATCAGCCCAAAAAACAGACTGCAAATTAAACAAAAGACCAACCTTATGATCAAGCCTCTGAAATGCTATCAGGTAATTTCTCTTCTCTTTGGAGCTTAAGTAGTAGAGACTGTACGCTTTAGCAGTACTTTTCCATCTACTAACACAGCACCAGATTTGCTGTGTTAGGTCAAAGGTTAATGTTTGCTTTCATTTGACAGACACAGTCACAGAAAAAATTTCTGGACAAGTGTAATAATTGGCCAGATAGCTTCAGGATAATATTTCTTCTTAAAACAAGCCCATTACATTTTCAAATTTCTAGTTAATTTTTGATTTTCAGGAAAAAACATCTAAAGAGAAGTCACGTCACATGCTCAGCCTCTCCAGAACTTACCTTATTACCTACATGTATATGGGAAGAGGAGTATATAAAGCAACTTGGGGCTAGTCACACCGGGGAACACCAGCTTCAGATCCATGCAGGCGGCATTCTCTTCTCTGTTCACCCAGAGATCCCAATTCACTTTTTCCTTTATCCAGTCTCACGTTTTCAGGTAAGATGCAGAATGCTTATAAAACTCTCAAGTCCTTTTGGTTACTATGGTTATTGTGCATGCTGATCACCTTGGCAAAACGAGGAACAGGTTCAAATGCTAACCTGATGCATGCTCCTGCCCCAACACATTTTGTGGTCACGGTTGTTAGGTCTCACCACACAAAGGAAGAAATGCTTCTGGAAGGCAGGCAAAACAATAAGCACAAAAGCTCATTTACACATATACTTTTTCATCTGGGGACTGCACAGCTCTGAAATACTGCGAACTGTGCTACTGTATGTTTCACATGGTTGAACAGCCTAACCGCACATTGGTCACATCCTTCCCAAGAGTACTTTGACAACAGGAGCTGGTCTTCTGTTAAAATGTATCCTTTTATTTACTGTGGAGGCTGAAAAATAATCCTGAAAAATAAGTGTATACAATGATCTAGACAGGAAAATTAGTTCCTTTACTCTTAGGTAGTATTATGAATTCTGAGACTACATTTCCAAAGTGTTTCAGTAGCACAGCCTGTAAGATATTACATGCTTCTTACAATCATTAGGAATGAAGTTTCTGAAGTATAGCCTTCTCCAAAAGCCTTGCCCTTTTGTTCAGGCAATGGCAAGTTATTGAGGTTTTTTTTTAATTTCTATTCCTTTTACACAAAGCGCAACCATCATTAAAAAAAAAAAGCTAGTTTTTATGTCCCAGACAAGCACAACTTTCCCAAACACTTCTTTCTTTAAAGAGGGCAAACACTGCTTGGCTGAGAACTTGGTTTCTCCTTCTTCCTTCCCATCTGCCCCAGTTTGGAATCTACTGACTGGCATTTTAAAATGAGCAATCCAAACTGATGGTTAGATTAAATAAAGTAAATGAAGTGTTCACTTATAACCATGACTACCTTGCATCACCAAAAAGTCACTTACCAGAAATTTTTGGCTTCAGACCCCCACTCCCATCTCTAATGGGAAAAACTGCTAGTGCAAGAAATGCCAAGGGAAGAGATATAATAGCATTGAATCAGGCAAGCCCAGGTACTAGGAAAGTGCACAGTAATCAACAACAGCACATGGAAAAAACTTCCCCAGCTTCAGGTTCCAGTCTGGACAGGCATGCTGGAGCTAACTAGCTGTACTACTGGGTGAGGTGGAAACAGGATATTATTTCTAGTTCCATTCCAATCCCTGCCAGCAATCATCATCTAGCACACAGTAAACCACTGAATCTAAAGGAAAGTGTAATGGAACAATCCAGAATTCCTGCCCAGGAATCTGGTACTTCTCAGCCAAGAGGACAACTCTACTACAGCAACAGAAGTAAAACATTTCTTTTGCCAAGGGTTCTCTCCTCCTGGCTGTTTTGATGTTTCTACTCCAGTAACACAATTAAGGTAACTGTTTCAAGGTCTTTAGTTTCCCCTGACCCCAGTGAAGGGGATGAGCTTGGGGAAAAAGAAGAGAGAGAAAAGAGACTCTAACTTCATTCTAGGCATAAACAAAAGTAAATCTCCCCCAGCTCCCACCCCTCTGATAGCTGCAGATAACCAGCTGCATTCAGGGAGATTGACACTTCATCCTGCCAGTTCTTCTAAGGAATCAGAATCTACTCATCAGTTAGTCCTATCTATGCCTGATGTGCTAAAAGCTTATCTAGACAAAAAGCTGACAGGACAAATACAAACTCAAAGCATGTTATCAGCACCCTGCCCCCAAGCCCCATCTCTTCTCCCATGCCTACCAAAAGGATTCCCCATAGCAGAGTGGCATTGCTTGAAGCTCACGGCCAGGTCATTGCAACAGCAACCTAAACCATCCTCTGAAATCATGGACAAAGACTGAAGTGAAACAATGCCACAGGAGCAAGTGAACAAAAAGAACTTCCACTGAAGCTACAGAAATAAAGTGGTGCAAAAGCCGCCTGCGAAACACAATCAGAGTCTTCTGTGCTTCAAAAATTCTAGGAGTATTTCAAAAGTACTTGGAAAATAAACTTACTGATAAATCCAAGGAAAGAGATGAGTTTCAACAAAATCACACCAAGATGCATTTTGCCTCAATTTAGAATACAAATCACAGCTTTGCACTTCAGGCCTTCCCCCGCAGGGACTGAAAACACAGGCTACATTATTTTACCTTCTTGATCATATTATTGCAAACAGCAAAGTTGTAATGAACTTGAGATTTATTAAGTTTATTTAGAGATCAGTTCACTTCCATAGTAGACTTCACAAAACAATGCCATTTCAAAGGAGCTGCTTAGAAGTATGTTTTCAAAATAAGACAAAAACACAACAAAACTTAGGCTAGACTTGTTAGAAGTCCTCAAGATGTTTTGGTATTGCACATTCAGACTTCATGACATTTAAGGCTGGGTGGTTCCACAAAGAGCAGCCTAACAAATATCCATCCCAGCCATCCCAATTCTCAGAGAATGGCACAGCTTCACATACATCAGCAGCTTTGCCCAACGGCACAAAGCTGACATGAGCATACTTCATTCTTTAGATCCTGAGCTCAGTAGGCTAGCTGAAATACCAGTGTAGAAATACTCTCTACAACAGCTCTCTGTAAAAAACTGTAAAAGGGAATAGAGGACACACACAATGAACTAAGTGTAAGAATACATCTGGAGATAATACCAAGACTTCCCCCACCCCCTCAAAATGAGCCACTATGGTCTTGATGTCATCTTTCCAAGGGACTGTCGTTGCCTGAATACCAAGCACAGGCGGAAAAGGGTTCCGTGTCCCGTGTCACCGTACCCCGTAGGAGCTGCAGACAGCTCAGCCCCGGCTGGGCAGCCCCCCCGCCGCCCCCTTGTGTCAGCGCTGTGGGTTACCTCCGGGCCGCGGCCCACAGCCTCCGCAGCAGCGCAGCCCCATGGCACGGCACGGCACGGCACGGCTAGAGGGGTAGCTGGGTGCCCCGGGGCTCCCCTCTGCCGCCCATGTTTGCGGCCAACCCCGGGACAGCCCTCAGCACCTCGCGGCTCTCTGCATGCTCAGCTCCTCTGGCTGATGTGTGAGCCGCGAGAGGCAGACGTAGCTCTCAGATTGCCGGAGGGCAGCAGCCACTAAGTGCCATCCTTCAGCGCGCATAAAAAGATGCTAGGAATGCCGTTTCACCTCTTGGAAAATTATGTCGGCACAGGAAAGGGTCCTATCATTTTCTCCTCCCAGAGTAAACACTTAGCTATGCATCTCCGGCAGCTCCTTCAGGGACTGATAGGCACTGAGAGCTAGGAAAACCCTGCATTCTTGCCGAGGTCAGCGCTGCTCCAACAATATTCAGAAGGCATGTTTAAACACTTTCTTATAATTGCATTAACCTAACTAAATCACTAGCCACAGAGACAAGATAAGAGTTTTGTTTTGGGATAAGAAAAGAGCAATATGCATAGAACAGATGTTTCCTGGCTCTCTGATCACTCAGTGTTTGTTTTCAGACCCTGCAGCACTTGACTGAAAACAGCAGGGACCCTGCTCATTGCCGCCCAGAAGGAGAAACACCCCTGAGCGTTGCAGCCAGGTATGGGTCCTTTTATTAGGTATCCTTTTCGTCCCTTTGAGGCTTCGTCTTAGCCAGCAGCTCAGAGGCAAAGGGGACACAGTACTTGGGTCAAGTGTTAGAAGTCACAAGCAAGGGAATGAACGACCAAGTCCCTTTCAGGGCAGGCACTGCAGAAGAGAATTCTCTGAGAGCTGTGGGCAAAGCTTTTTTTTTTAGCAACAAAACCCTCTTAATCTGCGGTAAGATTTTGAAACTTACTTCTGTTAGTGTACATAACTCATTGCGTACAGCAGGATCTGTAAAAAGTAGATTTTCTATAATTCTTAGTAATTTGACCTAGGTGCATGGTTAATGGTGTATGTCTTAGCCTTTAACTGCACATACCAACCTGAGAGTAAGATTTACAAGAACAGGAGCCCAGAGTTCAATGTCTAAATCTTTACTTCAAATACTAAGCAATTTGGCTGATCTTTCAAAAACCATCAAGTACTTAACAAGTCCCTGTGAAATAAATTAGTGCAGAGTTTTTCTAAGCCCTAAGTTTTTCTAAAACAAACAAACAATCACAAACCATATACTTGGCACTTCATTCTGGCTACAGCTCTCTGTTTTGCCGTCTGAAATTCCTGATTTTAAGTTTACAACCCCCTGCTTTCTTAAGAAATACGGTAGTGCGTTGGCTTCTACTCTGAAAAGGAAAACTGGCTGCTAAACAGTGCTGGACAAGTAAGGAACTTTCCTATTTAAGGACCGAGTTGAATATCTGGAAATGAGAGACAAAGATTTAAGCCAACCACTTATATTCAGGAAAAAAAAAAAAAAAGTAGGAGAATATGCTATTCTGTTTCAACAATTCATTCCAGATGTGATATTTAGTT
Source organism: Aquila spilogaster (assembly GCA_024606505.1). Lineage (NCBI taxonomy): Eukaryota > Metazoa > Chordata > Aves > Accipitriformes > Accipitridae > Aquila > Aquila spilogaster. The sequence continues at coordinate 35,447 of JANHGO010000738.1, forward strand.
TTTATTCTCTTACTACGAGATATATGTTTTTCGTGATTCCCGAATCACAAAAGTCAGAGTTGCATCTCTAGAATAGGGCGAATGTTGTTTTTAAACTGTTAGACATAAGCCAAGGACTACAAAATTTTCATTTTCTCTCAGAACTTCTAAGGTACAAACTTGTCTGAAGAATACACATACTGTATTTTGAGCCTCTAATAAGAAAACAAGTGATTGCACTTCACAAAGAACAGACTGGAGCCAGCCAGTACAATGCTGATGTACCAGTGAAAGGCTGGACATTTACATTAGTATCTGTGTTCAAAGTACAAGAGAATGAGATTAAAGTTAACCAAGTTTTGCCAATAAAAGCATGTATCATTTGATCTGCAAAGATATTTATACTATGAACTCCCTCACATCACTGATTTCTGAAGTCAAGGATTTAGTAAACTACTAAAGGCTCTCAGGCTCTCCTTAATGGGGAGGTTTTTTTTTTTTTTTTTGTTTTTTTGTTTTTTTTTTTTTTTTTTTTTTTTTTTTAAAGGAAGGGAATATTTTGCCTCATGAATGCTTAGTTACTTTTTGTAAACTATTAGGTGATTATCCAGAGCCATTAGGTCGTTTTACTTGCCGATGACTCCATAGCCCAAAACGAGGTACCGAAAGAATATGTATCTAAAATTTTATGGAGGGTTTCTAAGAAAAATGTCAAAATATCTAGGGATATTTTCACAGCTACTTAGGGCAGCATATTACATTCACAAATGCTCCCTGCACAAGTTTATATCACACGACTCGCAAAACAGAAACCGTCGTATTTATTCTTTGTTATTGCAGGTTGTTGGTAGGGGTTTTGGCTTCGGGGGGGGGGGGGCGCATTTTTATGTTCAAAAGACACCTCTGTGGCACAACTTCTAAAGGTCTAAAATTAAGGCGCTAGATTTTTCTGTTCTTACCCAATATGTGTAATGAGGATAATTATCTTTGCAAATATAGTGACATTTCAAGTTGAAGAGTAGAATGATAATGTTTAGCTATTTCCTTTATCATTTTTGCTTAATTTTTAGCATAACTCCAAAGAACTGTTTTTTCCACCCCCCCTTAATTGTAAATCAGGTTACTTCCATGCAACTTCTCTATTGCACCCCCCACACCTCCCTTCGTGTGCTTTTTTTGCCTATTTACAGGCGAGGAGATCCCAGTATTATGTTCTCTATAGTGTGTCTCTTTGTACTATTTAATTAACCCTAAACTTATTACCGAAGTACTCGTTAGATGATAAAATAACTCACGTAAATGTTTTGAAATACATTTTTTTAATTATTTTTTTATTATTATTATTTTCGTTAAAAGGGTAGTACTTGCCAAGCCTTAAACAGGGCATAAGATGGCTGCTTTTGGTAACTGAAAATTACCTTTTCCATCCTGTATGCTATTATCAAAACGTCTGAGAACAATTTGGAGGATTGGCGTATTGTAGTATTAAAATGGATCTGTTTTCAGTGTCAAAGAAAGATCTATATTGTTAAACAGCGACTTTAAAAAGAAATAAGAGGAGAAATGTAGGATAGGGAAACTGCTTAACGCGGATCGATTTTTTTGTTTTTGTTTTTCCTTCAGGGAAATATCTTTGCAGTAAGGTTTGTTGGGGAGAGAAGGTGGTTTCTCCTCCCTTCCTCCAAGATACAGGTGTAACACAAGGGTCGCTTTCAAAACACATTAGCACGGGCTCGGCTGTTATTTCCCTAACTTCAGCTATGACCGTGTGTTGTTATGCTTCGATTAATTTGAGGTCGTTTGTTGGTACGAGAATTGTGCAAAATAGGATTTGCATTTGTGGGGGAAAAAAATCATATGACTTCAATACTGTAACTTAAAATTGTGTCGTTTTAATGGTCCAGTAGCTTTGATAAGTAATTTGGAGGGTCAGTAGTTGTTAGCACAGGACCGTATTTGTTGTCTCACGCCATTGTGCTATTTCGTAGCTTTTAACAGATTTTAGCAGGGATGGAGATGTAGGCAGGCCCTCCGACTCATCTAGTAACGTCTTCACTTACAAATATGTTGACGTGTGAGTGTATACATTTTTTTATGCTTATATATTCACAAAAAGACACGCATGCATATATTTATACACACACACAGAGATGCATAAAATGCACTATCAGTGCTATTTCACAGAAAGCAAGATTAGCCAGTGATAATACGCTACCCTGCCGCACCTCAATATTGATTTGGAATTTTAAGACACCTGACACACATAACCAAGGTTTTCTCCTTGGATTTACCTCTACAAGGCTATCATTAATGGCAGAGAGTGCATGAAGGACTGGAGGGCACTGTGCCTGTTGGGTGGAGGATCCTTCCCTTTTAATTTCTCAGACGTTACGGATTTTTTAAAAATCCACTTTTAAACTTTATTTGATGATTTTTTTTAATTTCTTACTTATTTTATTTTATTTTATTTTATTTTATTTTATTTTATTTCATTTTATGTAATCGCCTGCCAGCCCTGGGGTCCACTCTGTACCATGCGCTGCAGCGAAACCACGGTGCATGGGAGCTCACCGCAGGTCCTTGCCGAGCGGGCATCTCACCCTACCCAAGCCCCCTTCAAATGTCGTACCCTGCTCTTGCAACGCCAGTTTCCCCAGAAACATGGCGAGGAAGGCTCAGAAAGCCTCCAAATGAGGAAATTTCAGTGAACCCCCAACTTGTCTGCGCAGGAAAAAAATTGTGTTTATTCCTCCTCATCCAAGGATGCCTCTGCCTTTCAGCCGTTGGTACATGTAGACATAAAATCGCCTGTTTTCCCCTTTCGCCACGCAATGCTGTTCATGTGCCCGAGCGGCGGGGGGAGGTTAACGCCGAAGGGAACAAAGGTGCATCTGCACGGCAGGTACTCCTTCTGTGGCAATCGCACCGGCTTTCTACAATTAAAAAGAGGACATTAGGGAACTGACATTGGGGGGGGGGGGGGGGGAGAAAAAAAAAAATGAAAAAACCCCAAAATAACC
>JANHGO010000739.1:0-38434 GCA_024606505.1 Aquila spilogaster
GGGGGGGTGAGAATAAGAAATCCTGGCTCTTTTAGAGGAGCTTTGGATCCGTATCTGAATTTTGCAAGCATGGCCTCTCCCTGTGAAACAGAGCTATATTTTTTGTATGCAGAATGATGTATTATGTATAGTGCAGATGCTTATATGTATTTTCACCTCCAGCTAACAATACCTGCTTGAATTTGTTAGGACTATTATTAGAAAGTACTGAAGGTATGAAAGTTGCAGAGGGCGCAGAATGATTGGGTCTGTTTCTGGATTTCTTTAAATCTGAAAGTTCTGACACATCTTTGCTGGACTTTCCTTCTGAAGGTGTTAGTCAAGGTTGGCCAGGGAATCCCACCAGCTCATGGTTGAGGTCTTGAATTCCCTAGACAGTACTGCCCTTAGCATCCCTTAGCCCTCCACATGAGGATCTGACCCCACTTCTTTGGGACCACAAATCACCAACCAGCTTCTCCTGGCTTCTAATCTCTCTGGGTTTTGGCCGTCAGCTCTCAATTCTCATTTGATCCAGCTCACTTCACTGCAGGATTACTTAGAAGGTGATAATCTTGAGGGTAAGTTTAAGGAGACCACCATGTCTGTACAGGACTACTGGGTTTTGCCATAGGGAAAGTTTTCATTTTGGTGGTGAAAGCTGGTGGTTTTAGGTGTTTTGAGAAGGAGTGAGGGCTTATGGGACTTGGGTCTTGGATCTTCCAGTTCAGTGATGTTCAGAAGTTGTATTTGTGTGTAAATCGAAGCCTTACCTCTGTTAACATTCCAGTTGCTTCTGCTTCTGGACATTTCATCTTTTTGTCATTTGTGTGTGCTGTGTGCACAGTGGGAGTGAGATACAGGTTTACCGTCATCACGTTGCTTGTAAATTGGGCTGTATAAATTGGCTGGAGATACTTGCTTTTGTGCTGAGAGTCTCCAGATTTGGTGGTTTATGGCATTGTTGTGTGACTTGTGCATTTTGATTTCTCAGGCAACAGCATGGGGATCAGATGAAGACACCAGGAGGTCCTGTCAAAGTAAAGGGAAAACAGAGGTAAGTTTTGCTTTGCTACAGAGATAGTATGAGTAAATTTATTTACATCATTCCATTAGATATCCGCACAGGAAGCATCTGACACCAGATTGAGTTTGTAAATCTTCAATAGTTACAACCCCAAGTGGATGAGCATCACAGAGCAACCATTTCAAAGGCCCCCTATCCAAGTTATTAGACTTGCTCTATGTGAAATTTAAAGGTAACATCACTTCTGGAGAGGATACAATTTGTGACATATCAAGAAGCAGAGTGGTGGCAAGTCCAGGGTAATATCTCACAGAGGGGTCTGACCCTGATCAGGCTGGCTTAGTCTCAGTACTCAGAGAGCTGCTGACATTTGGCCACATGGGCCTCTATTGGATACTTGTTTGCAGTTAGAGCTCATCTTTGTGTAATTCACTTGAAAGTGAGAATTGAATCTGCTAGAATACTGCTTCTCTTCATGTGGAATACCACAGAACTCCTTAGGATGCTGGTGCAGTCTGCTAAGCTGCAGTTCAAAGCAAGAATTTTGCCCATATCACCCACAAAATCTGGAGTTTGCAGGCATTTCTGACCAAAACACAGGTCCTCTTCTGCCACATTTCTGAGAAACTAAGACAGAACTATGTACATAAAAGCAGGAAACTGTGATTTTTTTTAATCTGCTGTTGATGCTGTTTATAAATGTTCAGACCACAACTCAAAGTGTCCCATTGTCCTAAATACTATACCATAAAAGAGCTTTCAGTCTAAACCAAAGGAGCTGGACAAGGGATGAGAACATAGGCATCATCTTTGCTGTAGACTTGGACAGTCAAGCAGAGGGCAATTGTGTAGCTTGCCCAAAATCTGGAGTTCTGCCACGTCCAGTTCAGTTGTTCAAACACTGGATTGTATGATCTTTCATTGTCTGCTTTTTTTAAATAATCAATTTAATGTGATTACTGTATTAACTTGTATATACATAAAAACGCCAACTTGAATTTTGCAAGATGGGCAGCAAAGAGGTCCATGTAGTTGTGGAAAAAAAGGAATACGTTTATCCTAGAACATCTTTCTGAGTTATGAATAAGGTCTATATAATGTAGGAAAACACCATGGAAATGAAATAGATTGTGTTAGGTAAACACCAAATTTGGCCAACCACGAGAAGAAGAACCTGAAAGAAGATGGACAAAATTAAAAGACTCCAAAACCCAAGGCAGAAGGAATTTTTGGTCTTTGTACTATAAAATGAATACTTTTAAGAAAGGATTTTACTCTTTTTTTCCCATTGTAAAAGTTTTTGAGACTTAGATCGTATTCCATTGTTCATGAAGAATTTGAATTTATAACCCAGAATTATTTTGTCATCCCCCAGATAAAACCTTATGAGACTCCATGCACTTGACTGAACAAATTCTAGGATAATTTCAGTGTATTATTTTTACTGTCATGCCAAAAGAAAGCAATGATCAGAGCATCTTTGCTTCTGGTGCTTCTGCCTCTGAACACTGTAAAGACTTTGCCAAATATTTCTTTGAAGATGAGGCTTGAAACAGCTGAGTTTATGCTGGTTGTGATCCAGAGCTTGAAATTGTTTGGTGGGTGCAGGGACCTGGGGTGTGCAGATCTGAGGAAAAATAATTAATCAGGTTGTTAGACATTTCTTGACATATAATTAATGGCAAATATGAGTGTTGACTGTGAATCTGACAAGAAAAAGTGAAGCTCCAAGGAAAAGCAGAAGGATTCTGCAGCAGTTCAGTAAACTCAGATCTCCCAAGTCTGCATCTACTCTAGTCTGTATGTGAATGGACAAGTCCCTCTTGGGGAGTCTACACGTTCACTGCTTGCTGTGCTGTAGAGAGGTGACTTAAGTGCTATCTCCAAGAAATACAGAGCTTATCTAGTTGGTGAAGAGCTTTACTGCAGCTGAGAAGTCTGGCTCTGACCCAGTATCTTTGCCCTTGGCTGGGTAAATGCCTCAAGTGAGGGCAGCACTGATGTGTTTCTATTCATGCTTTGCGATGGTGGTACAAGAAGAGGAGCTCTGTCTGCCTCAGCTCTGCTTTGTCAAAACTTGACTAATGGCAGTTTTCTACCTAGCACAGATGATTCGATGATAAATATGCTAAGAATTGTCAGGCACTTAGATGTGTGGTGATAAAGGCTAGAAATAACAAGGACCTTTGACTTTTATATTAATTCACAGTGTAGTTTGGGTAAGTTATATGACTGGTTCATTTTCCTTTCCCATTTAATAAAGTAGGTGTTTTAAGGTGAAGTTTTCAAAGCTACCTAGTGTATTAAAATGCCTTTTTCTTATGCCTGTTGGGTATCTAAATCAAATTCTTCCTGCTGCTTAGAAAATCTCTTCCTGAAATGCCTAGAGCTTTACCATAAATAAGAAGTGCAAGAGTAAAAGCTACATAATACGTATCACAGAAATATAATTACTGATTATCACTCCACATTTAAATACCTGTTGGCTAGAGAAAATGGAGATGAGACATCTGGTTTCCCGATTTAAGGCTAGAAGGTACTATTAGGTCTTTTCTCTGACTTTTTATGTAGTTCTGGCCACAAATTTCAACTGATTATTCCAGCACTGAGCTCAGTAGCTTGTGTTTGGCTACTGTACTTTCCTGAGGAAGGCAGAAAGTTTTGACCAGAAGGTCTGAAGTGAGTGGGACGACTGTATGGTTTGCTGGGTTGTTGGACTGACCAGTCACCTTCTCTGTTAACAGCATGTGCTTTATTTCTTCTTTGAATCTGGCCTCAGTTTTGAGAGGCTTTCTCACTTTGCCCTTCTCTGTTAAAGAGCTCTTTAGTTACCTATATATATATATATATATTTGCAGAACCATACATTGGCTCTTGTCAAATCAGTACTTCAACTTTTTGGTAACATAAAAAGCTGAGCTCTTAGTCATTTTTCCACTGCCCTTGAATATTTTTTGTCTGCTTCTGCATACTCCAGTTTTTCACCTGTATTCCCTTGTCAGTCTCTAATGCCTGAAAGTGATTAAAATAGTCTTCCACCTCTTATTCACTCTCTTTTCATATACCCAGCAGTTTCATAAGCTCTTCTGTCATAGGAGATCGTGCAGAATTGCCTAGTCACTGTGACCACTAAATACTTATCCCGGTTGCTCATTTGGGGCAGTAATGTCTCAGGCTGTAAACAGAGTCCTTTTGTTCCTTGATCTTTAGTTTATATCTTTTTAAAAAAGTATTTTGCCTGGGGCCAGTTCACCAACTAACATATATCCCTGCTTTGGCCTCATTGGTAATTGCTATTTTCCTAATCTTTGGGTTATCCACAAATGTTGGTTTAAAAAGAATGTATTAGTACCTTGCCATCTGGGTCCCTGCACCAATAATAAGTCAGTGAATAATTTCTCACTGGAGGACTTTTTTTCAGTCCACTGATTTATCAGATTTTAATCCATTAACGTGTATGTTCTTGAACCTGATTTTAAAAATAACTCTCCGCTATGTGTCATGTGGTATTAAAACAAATACTTCAGAAAAATCGTTTTCATTTATGTTGCTATTTTTATGAACCAAAGCTTGTGGTTTCCTCAAAGAATTGCATATGCTTTATTTGCCATGTCTCTGGAGATCCATGCTGGCTTCCACTAGCAATTATTCCTATTTTTGCAGCTTTTATAAAATACATCCTAATCAGCACCTTAAAGTTCTCCCCTGGAAACCATCCACCATACTGAGAGATACTGCAGAGAACAAAATCAATGTTATGCTGCCTTTCTTTCTGTCTTCCAAGTGCTGTCACCCAGAGGTTGTACTTAAAATGAGCGATGGATAGAGTGCAAGGGGAAGAGGTGCCACTAGATCAAAATGTATTTGATTTCATTAGGAGTTACTCAACTTCTAGTTTGTAATTAGCTAGTCTCTGCATAGCGGACCCCATCCGCCACATCCAAGGGATTTTGCCTTACATAGAAAATTATGGCTTTCTAAACAAGAGCCCTTTGTCATGTTTAAGCATAGAATAATTTGTTAGTTTCCCAAAAGCAGCACACCACCATACCACAGAATCGTAGGATTTGGAAGGGACCTCTGAAGATCATCTGGTCCAATGACCAAAAGAGTTGAAGGGAGCCACTTGTGAAAATGACAGTGATCCAGCTCTTATGTGCTGTCCTAAGAAATCTGTAGCAAGGAGACAGATGATGCACAAGTACCGCTTCTGGTGTAAGAAAGAGGTGAGATCTCTCACAGGGCATCCAGCTACTGTTTGTCCCAGGATTGTTGTCTCCTTTTTCTTATATGATGTCCTGATACAAGGAGTTATGGTTCACACTAGGTTACAGGGAAATCCTAGCCCATCTTCAGCACAACTAAATGTGTTTAGTGCAGAAGTTGCTAGGGTAATGGAGGAATCTGGTATTTCAGGCCTACAAATGTCTCTGTCATGCAGAGGATATATTCCCTGGTTATCTAATGTAGCTGGGAATCTCCATGCCACTTATAAATAATAGGCATCCAGATATAACAGGTAAATACATGTAGTTGGGAGGCAGTCTTGTGGATGTTTTTTTTCCTTTCTAACTGTTTCAAGAAATCTGAAAGTACATTCCTAATACTTCTGCTAAGCAGTCAGTACTATAGCCCCAAAATTTGATTCAAATTCCATTAAAGAAAACAGGAAAATCATTAGCAATTCTCTTTGGTATCCATTGCATTCAACGGAGAAAGACAGCTTGATCAAGGACTTGGCTTAAGCTGATTAATAAAATTGTTTGTCCAAAGAAATAAACACATAACTAAAAACATGTTAATAACTGCTTGAACACATTAGATGTGGTTATTTTAAAACAAATTGGATGAACTGCAACAAATAAATGCTTGCTACACTCTAAAATGTGATTGCAGGGGTAACACAGAGTTCTGCTGGCTGATTCTCTGCACTGCAGGATGTATTTCAGAGCTAGTGTATCTAGTTTTATAACAAAAGGTATTTTGGATGCCTAGTGTAGCTAGTAAGTACATCTAAACAAACCAAAGTATCCAGTGGTTGAGGAGCAGGAAGGCCAGAGCAGTGGGACCTGATGATTCAATGGAGTGACTGAAGTCTTCTCTTACCACCATATGTGCAGAAATCAGGAATAATCTGACATCCAGCAGAGCAGGAGCCCTCTCTGGGTGTAGCTCCCCACACACTGCTGGCTGAATGCTTTTGTCTACCCATGGTGACTCCATAAAGGCGTTGGGCAGACCTGGCTACACGAAAGTAACGTGCAGGTCAACTTGCATCAGTAGAGAAACATCCTCCCATCATGGTAACATCTCCTGAAACAAGAATTCCTCTATTTAAAGTGTATGGATTTTTTTTTTTATGGCATTGCTGATGTAGCCAAGAGGAGCTGAATGTAAAAGAGGAGCAAGTTTTGCAAGAAGTAACCCCTTGGCCCCCACTGATGTATCTGGGAAAAGCAGGCAGACTTTGGGTCGTTGTCGACCAGATTTCTATAAGTTTTGTCAAAAACTTGCTGTTTCTACCCTAGATGTCCTTATTCTCCATATACACCCTCATCTACCTGTTTTATCTTGCTATGTTCTGGCCTCTGTGAACTCCTGGCAGGGAGTTCTGCGGATTAATTGCTCGTTGTGTGAAACTATTTTCATTATTTTGTAGCTCTGTCAGAAGGTCATAACTGTGTTTTTGCCAAGTTTCGTCCCATTTCTCCTCTTATCGACTCTGGCCTAACCCCAAAGTAAATTTCTCTATTCTGGAGAGTTTGTGCTTCTTTACTGAGGACAACAGATCATCTGAAACAGCTATTTTCCTGATAGAGCATTTCACTGTGTTTTTAATCTATGATTAAAATGTATTGATTGGTATGTGATGAAATAGTGTTAGCCTAAAAAAAGAGAAAGAATCAAAAATGGAATCTCTGAAAACAGAGCTTAAGTGATTTATTCAGAGGCCAATTAAAGCAGTGCCTATACGACTTTTGAAGGAAAAATATATCAGTACAATGAGATTAAGGGCTTATTTTGGAGCTCCTGTGTTCAGAGATGACAGATGAAATGACTCAAGAAGCACCTACAGCTGGCTTATTCTGTACATCCTGGAAATGTCTTCTTGAATTTTACCTCAGACTGAAGCCAGCAGGAGTTCAGCCCCTCCATTTGCCAATCTGTCCGCACAAATGAAGGGAGTAGCACTCTTGGTACTTGGGATAGAAATGTGCTTTCAAAGAAGCCTGACATCTGTATTGCTGGAAAAAGGCCTGCTCCTATCTGCAGTAGTGGACGTTATGGCATTCACAGACAGACACAGCTAGAGCTAAATGCTGCAAAAATGAAATAAATGAGAACAGGCTTAAAGTGAAGAGAGGCATGAGGAGATTCAGTAGAGTTTATTCTCTTACAAACAGCAGTGAGACATATGCCCTGTGGGGCTGAGTGTTAACGAGTCATTTGCTTTTCCTAGGAAAACAAGGGTCTTTAGGCTAGGAAAAAGTGATTTCTGCTCAGTCTAAGGCCTTATTTCCAAAAAGGGACCAGTACTAAAGGAGTGAGAACCTTACAATCAGTAACATGTAATTCTGAAGAAAATTAGAGAGATTCTTAATGCTCTGGCAGTGAGTCACAGGTTTTTATCAGCTCTGCCATATATTTAATGATAATCCCAACTAATATAACTGAGTTATTCTCATTAACCACATAAATATTGAGTCTTCCCCCTTTATTTAAGTCCTTAATCTCATGATCCCAATAATATCTTCTGGTGATGAGCTCTGCAGACTGATCACACACAGATTGAACTGTCTACTCCATAATGTGAGAGCAGGATCCAAATACTGTTTTGTCTGGAAAGAGGTGGGGGTTCAAGCTTGCCAGGTTTTCCAGCTATGTTAAAGTCCATCTGAATTTTGCCTCCTGCATACTGAGTTTTCCAGCCACGTGAAAGGAACTGCACTAAGTAGCTCCTATTTTCTGTAAGTGTTTATGAAATAATTTTGCTAACCATTTGCCTCAGCTACGGATTATTGTAGAGAGCAGCATGGTGGATGACTTATCAGAGCAAATCCAGGCTGGCTTGAAAAACACAGAGAGAAACCTGCTCCTTTCTAGTTATTTTGAGAACAGGATAGAAAGGGGATCTAATGTAGATTTCACCAACAGTGAAAAATCCCACAAGCTGGAACATTTAAGTGGTACAGCTTCTTCTTTGCTTTTCTTGGAGTTTTTCATAGACTGACATGATTGGTAGTGGGTACAGCAATACGAAGTATCAGATGAGCACAGTATTCCTCTTAAAGCCAGGCAGGCTGGAGAGACTGGGTCTGGTAGTTAAATCCTTGTTGCTGTCTTTCAGGGTCTCCTCTCATTCAGTGTGTCACCATGGCAAACCCAGTAGCACCTGTGTATTTCGATTCTCCAAGGCAAGAGAACAGGGAAGATAATGGACATCCATTTCAGAATATTACTTAATGATGTACAAATTGCTTTGAGACCACTGGATGAAAAGTACATGTTATCCTTGCTTTTCCTTTAAAAGTGTGGCATGCTTTCACCACCATTAGTAAGGCAAGTCCAGGGAACAGTTAATTCATAGGAATAATTGCCATTGAATATGGCCGACACCTAGGAGCGTTATTATCTAAACAGAGTAGGAAGCATCTACTGGGCACCCCAGTTCCTGCCTTTTACAACCAGTGAGATAATCATTGGCCCTGATGCATCCAGCTCCCTGAGAAGTATCAGCTGTGTCAAATGTTTCCAATCTAATGCCTCATCCGTACTGACTGTGCTCTTTTGCACTGAGCTAGCACAGTTGGGAATAGGCTGGAAGTCACAGATGAAATATTTTGGTGCAGATTCAGACAGCAGCAGATATATTTGCTCAGTATGGTTTCTCTCCTGTTCCAGTAAATGACCTCTGCTTTTGACTGAATGAGTACAAATAAAACCATGCTTAATTAGGCTAAAATAAGGATCTCACCAGCATCCTTACTGACCTGGGCTACTGCATCTTGGAGCAACGTGTGCAGCAGTAGACTCCAGAAAACCATCCAACATGGTCACAGAGAGAAATTCTTGTTTTTATGTGCTAGCTTGTCAGCTGGGAACACTTTTATAGAAAATAAAGCTTGTTAATCTGTAATATAGGTCTGTGCAAAGAACAGAATTCTTCACATTAGGATTTTAGACTTCTGCCAGACAGAGATTTATTTAGGAATATATTGAAGTATCTATGCAGGAAAGGATGAGGCAGTGTAAATGGTGTTAGCTGGTGTGGGGCAGATGCTGTGTTCAGACTCTGAACAAAGCAGAGAAAGGTGGAAGCAGAGGGGAGCGGGTAGATTTTCTCTTACTGTGTGAAGTTTGGGTACAGAGCTGCATCCTGAGTTAAATGCTAAATCAATCACACCCTGAAAACAAAACTTGGTGGGGAAAGAAGCCCATACCTTTTTACATAGCGTTTCCTCAATGATTTCTGGTCCTTCACAGTTAAATATATAGTGTTCCTAATATTATGTGGGACTGGATAGCTGAACTTTGCTGAAACAGGAGTGCTGGATTGCCCCAGGTATGAGTTTAAGCTCCTGTTACTGGGTTCCAGGTGTTAAGTGTTGGATCCCCAAAGCCCAGCTGAGATGTTGGTGGCAGCTCCCATGCTGTGGCCTCTGCCTGGGCCAGGCTGGCTAGTTTTCTTCATTCCAAAGCAAGCCCTAGTCACTGGTCTGTGGCTGATGCTAGTGGGTTTCCTCTAAATGCCATCCTTCAGCAAGTTGATTTCCATACAACAAATGAAAGGAGATAGAACTTAATCCAGCTAAGCAAGCCTCTTCCTTTCCAGATGATGCGGAGTGTTTTTACACTGCTGACTCTTGCAGATGAAGTCTTCAGGGAAATGCTCAGCAGCGTGGAGTACTGCGAGACGGGGGAGCTTGCAGAGTGAATGCTGCTTACGGAAGGAGAAGTGATGTCTGCAGCTGTAGGCTCGGCTTAGTGGCAAATTATGATCTATTGAGGGAGGAAAGCAAAGCAGCTGGGATAACTCAGCTTACATTGTTTTTTTAACAAGTTTCCTCTTTTCTCAGGTAACAGTGATAGGATAGGAGATAATGGCCTTAATTTGTGCTGGGTTGGATATTAGGAAAATTTTCTTCTCAGAAGGAATGGTGAGGTATTGGCACGGGCTGCCCAGGGAGGTGGTGCAGTCACTGTCCCTGGAGGTTTTCAAGAAGTGTGGGGATGTGGAACTGAGGGACATAGTGAGCACAGTAGGGATGAGCTGGGGTCAGGATGGATGATCTTAGTGGTCTTTCCAACCTTAATGATTCTATGAAATGGTTGCGCAGTTGCAAAGAGGAGATTTGCCACTTCTCTATTCCTCCTGAAGGGGAAACTCCTTCCATCATGGAAAATCCTGAGCGTAGATGCTTATAGTGGAAGGAAGTGACAGGCTGTCCAAGCACAAGATTATCTTGACTAGGCTGGTGTATTGAAGAGAAATTCCTGAAGCTTGTGTCTGGATAATGTCAAAGCCAGGAAAAACAGGGCAGAAATATCATGAGAAGAGGGAGGATTCCTCCTCCAGTCTAAGCAGAGCACAGAAAGAGCCAGTTGTGTAGCTAACACAGAGTCAGCCTGATAGATAAAATCCTAACCAGAGACTATTCGTGCAGGACTATGATTAGAGAGGTAAGGAGCAGTTTTGGCTTGCTTGCTGACACTGCTAGCTGCCTGCAGCTGAGCACTGCTGCAGAGCTTGATGCAACAAATCTTGGTCCAAGTTAGTGCTAGGGAAGGTGCATTCCAGCTGTAATGCAGGTACTTTTTTAAAGTAATATAGAACCTCACGGTCTCCTTTTCAAAATTAATTTGTCTTTGTCTTGTGTCCCTACAGGAAGAGTGCCAGAACTATGTCCGAGTGCTGATTGTTTATGGCAAGAAGGTTTTTACCTGTGGTACCAATGCCTTTTCACCAGTGTGTTCCAGTCGTCAGGTCTGTTTTACCTTTTTTGCGGTGATGGAGAGGGCTGTACACGTGCACTGGGGAAAGCCAGTCCTTGGCAGTGCATCACGGGAGCAGAGAATATGTTTCAAATCCAGTTGATCTGAAGTTGTTCTGATTTTGTTCTCTGGGACCAGCTGGGTTGCTTTGAGGCAGTGGGTGTATCCACAGGTGGGGAGCAAAAAAACTCTGTGTTGTGGACCAGCTAGATCTAGACAAGGTACTGCTTGTGTAAGCCTTGGGTATACTGTTGGAAATACAGACAGGCTTAGTTGTGAGTGCCTCCTGATTGGAATCCTTACATGTCTCATTCAAAATAAGTGGCACAACTCCCCTTGGCTTCAAGGGAGATGGGAGTGGATTCGGAGTAACACTAACTTTTATATTTTTAATGTCAGTATACATTCAGAAGATGTCTGTGGAAGATTAGAAATCTGTGCTAGCAAGAGAAGCATCTGATTACCCCGAGTGGGTTGGGCTCTGTAGGCTATATTGGCAGTGGAATCACCCTTCTTACAAAGCAGTAGCATCAGTGAAGCTCAGACACAACTTCTTACAGTGGCAAATGATGTATGCAAAGGTCAATTTACAGTAATTGCTGGCATTACTGTCTTCCAGCTGCCTGTTTTTTTACAACCAGGGCTTTGCTTGTGGGTACTCGTGGGTAAACAGAATTCTCTGTACCAGTACAAAAGCCAGCTACTCTTTACATTCTCTCTTCTCTTGTTTTAAATACAGGTAGGAAATCTTAGCAAAATCATTGACAGAATTAATGGAGTGGCTCGGTGCCCATATGACCCCCGGCATAACTCAACAGCTGTGATTACATCACGAGGAGAACTCTATGCTGCAACTGTAATTGATTTCTCTGGACGGGATCCTGCTATTTACCGCAGCCTTGGAAATGTTCCCCCACTCAGGACAGCACAATACAACTCCAAGTGGCTCAATGGTAAAGTCATGTGGGTCATATCTGAGCAAGAGGTGTGTTAAAGTCAACTTGGCAGGCTTGTAAATCTTTCCCTCTGCTTTTATGCTGGAATCCAGAGTTACAATGGGGATGGGCTTCTGGTGCAATAGTCAGTGCAGCTTAGAAGATGTTTAAAAATAACCTGGAAGTTGGTATTGAGTATGGAAAGTGGGTCTTACAGTCTATTTAATATAGTTATGAGTCTATTTTCTAAGATGACCAAAGACATCCTTTTAACAAGAAAATCCCTCAAAGATTTGAAGATCCAATTTAAATAAAGCCTCATATTGTTGACCTAGCTCTGCAATTTATTGAGCACCTCTACTTCCACTGACTCAGCTGAAAATGGTTGGTTGTGGTACAAGATCAGTCTGAAAATGAGAAATTTCACAGCAAGTTATATTCCGTGTAAACCCATGCTGTTGTGGATTTATAGTTATTAGAAGCATGTGTTACCCCAGTGTGATAATACCGTGCATTAAGCAAGCTATAGAATTTCAACTGGTAATTCCTGCACTAAGCTGATATCTTCTGACTGAACATCTTGATATAGCAGACTTTTGGCCCAGCTATGTTGACCAGATATTCCGAATGTTTCTGTTGGATTCCAGAACCTTTCGATCAAGGACACAAACAGTGAGACTTAATGGGCTTAATGAGACTGAACTAGGCTTCTGCAGACACTCCTATATAAAGTCAGCATGAAGAGTAGAAGTCATAGGAGGATGTCATCGGGCAAGACTGAACTAAGACCAAGAAGCAGTATAAGTCATATACACTTATTAGAAGTACTTGCCTGTTGTCTGCACAAATTAAGAATTCAGAAGGAAGTCACATTGGAACAGGGGAATTAAAAGAAGGACAAACAGAAACTGAGTTTCTAGTCTGTTGCTGGAAAAGCTACCGTGACTCTTGGATTTATGACTTTGTGCAGTGTCAGTGACTTTGAAGTAATTTCATCCTCTTTTAGCCACTTTTCAACAAGAAACAGAATGCTTGAAGATGATTCAGGGAAGAGCCATGGAGTGATTTGAAGCTTGGGATGTCTGCCTCACAGTGAGAGACTTAAGGAGCTCAATTTATTTATCTTTCTGAAAAGGAGATAAAAGGTGTTTTGCTCTTGATATGGAAGTACTTACATCAGGAGATCTCCGGCAGGATGAACTTCTTTAATCTAACAGACAAGTCATGACAAAAGCCTGTGATTGAGAGCTAAAACCAGATAATGTCGAATGGAAGAAGTAGTTCAGGTTGCAGCTGGGGCAGTCTTCAGTCATTTGAACAAGTCACCGAGGAAAGTGATGGATGTGACTTTGCCATGTGACTTTGTCCTGTAAGATCAGATTTTCTTCGAAAGACGTGGTCTAATTCACCTGCTAATTGTAGGATCCAGTGGTGGACTTACAGCCTGTAATTCTCTGGCTCGTTAGACAGAATGTCAAATTGGTGATCACAACGATCACTTTAAGGTTCACAATTTGTTTGTAAGTTTGGTCAGAGATGCTCTGCAGTGCCCTCCCCTCTCTACCTTATTCTACCTGCGAAAGCTGCCTTGCAGCACCATCAGTCTGCCTTCCTCTCCCTCAGCCAGACTCTGTTCTCCTGTCAGTCCTGGACTGCAGCATTAAAGGAATTCAGTACTTTTCTTTTTCCTTCTTCCTTTGAGCATTTCTCAGAAATGAACATCATTAAAGCACCCTGTAAAACCAATTGGATTTTGTTGTTGTTGTTGTTTAGTCAGATATTATTCATTGGCCAATCCTTTCTCTTTGCCAAAGAAACTGTTGGGATGAAAGACTGAACACTTTAAAGCTTTGTTAAATACCCAATCAAAGTATTCACTACAAACCAATGCCAGGTTCTCTCCAATTCTTGTGGAAATAATAAAAACGATTGCAGAAGAAAAAAGAATTAAGGAGAGCTTGCTTTGATACTGTCAGTTTGTGGCGTGGTTTTGTTTTACGGACATAAGATAATCTTTTGTGCCTTAGAAACTGGAAAGTCTTCGTGATAAAAGCCAGATGTGACTGCGCTGGGAAAATAGGTTGAGTGTTTCAGCACAGCAGCCTGGGGAATTGAGCGGATGCAAACAGCATATTTAACACTCCGTAAGATGCACTTCAGAAAAGAATAGGTAAAGGAACCCAATGCAAAAGCTTTATGTTGTGAAATGACTATAGGTAAGGAGAGTAGTGCATAGGCAAAGTGTTAAACTCTCCTTTCACTCAAGTCAGTAGCAGCTTTGCCAGTGAAGTGGGGAAATGATGGGCTCTTTCCCAGATGTGAAAAATGGAGCTAGAGCTGTACCCCTATATATCATTATTCTCCTGTACTGTTTTTATGCCTGCTGCTGACTCCAAACTCCCTCTGGTCGCAGCTTTGACAGCCTGCATAGGGGGAGCTGGCTGCAATGCATTGGGCAAGTTGAGTGTGGATTGATTTCTGACCTGTATGAATCTCTTCACGTGTTTGTTTTTCAGAGCCTAACTTTATTGCTGCCTACGACATCGGTTTGTTCACCTACTTCTTTTTCCGAGAGAATGCAGTAGAACATGACTGTGGGAAAACAGTATATTCTCGTGTGGCCAGGGTCTGCAAAAATGACATTGGAGGGAGATTTTTGCTGGAGGACACATGGACAACTTTCATGAAGGCCAGGCTGAACTGCTCCCGCGCTGGAGAAATCCCTTTCTATTACAATGAATTGCAAAGCACTTTCTACCTTCCTGAGCAAGACCTGATCTATGGTGTCTTCACCACTAATGTGTAAGTTGCACTGCTTTTACTGTCCTTCTTCTATGTTCAGCAGTCTGAGACTGATAACGTCCTGATTTCTTAGACAGTCTGAGCAACAATTTTTGAGAGATCCTTTGGTTAACACAAAGGAATAGGTAGGTTTGTATTATCCATCGTGGCAAAAGTGCTTTAGGACAGTGTTTTCAGTCCATTGTTCATGTTTGTCTGGGGTCCCTAAAAGTTGACAGTACATTTCTGAATTACCTAGTTTTATATAAACTTGAGCTGTAACAGACGTCTTGCTTTCTGTAGAGGCAATGTTACTTTGTAGTTCGGAGAGCTGATCTGAAAATGACCCAGGAGAAAAATGAATTTATTTTCAGCTGGACTTACTGCCTGGATGATCTGACACTACTGTGTGAACATCAGGGCTGGCCCTAGAAGTGGGCAGATATATACACTTAGAGAGAAGGATTAAAAGGAGAAAATGAGGCAAATGGCATCACAATAGCCTATACTGAAATCAGCATAAACTGCTGCTAAACAATACGTTATAGATGCAAGGTCATGCCGGCTACACAGTTTTTGACATTTCTAAGTGGATCTGTACCTCTGCTACAAACAGTCTCAGGACTACAAATCAAAAGCAGCATTAGAGCTCCAAGGGGAAGGAATGATTTCTGAAACTTCATAATCACCTTTTCTTGGCTTGGTATTGAAAAAACTTGTAATTGGAATGATTTAGTGTAGCTGGGAAGGCAGAAAGGAGAAGAGAAGTTAATTAAAAAATATATTAAAAAACTCATAATGTATTTTTTTTTAAGACAGAAAAACTCAAATAACTTTTTCTCTGAGGCCCAAGGCTAGGATGATAAGTTTCAGGCTATAACCAGCCTGTGTGGTATTGAGTTTCAATAATACATGTTCTCTAGAGGAGTGTTATCCTGATGTGTAAACTAGAGAGTGGAAATCTGAGTTAGCTACTCCACCTGACAAGCACTCAAAATGCCTTTCTCATGCTGGGTAGCCAGCTTCTTTGAGGCTGTTTTTTGCTATGGAGTACTGTTCAATAGGAATAAGGATATGGACCTGTGGACGTGAATAAGGATATGAAGCCTCTTTGAACTGTAGAACTAGTGTGTGTGCTTTCTGCTGTGAGAGTGAACAGAGCCAAAATGATATTCCCAGTTTGTAAATGCCAAGAAGTAGGTAAGCATTAGGCCACCCTCATTCACCTTCCATGTTTGGCTTCTGCACCAGCCAAAAGCGAGCCTGTGGAGAAGCAACTAGAAAAGGTTTGAGGAGTCACCTAGGTTCAGAAGCCACCTAGGCATGGTCCTGGGCAATCTTCTCTGGGTGTCCCTGCTTGTGCAATGGTTGGATGAGATGGATCCAGAGGTGAAAAAATATGCATAGTTGAGTACCGGACCTTGACTGTGAACTGTAGAGAATATCCTGTTTTTGAGTTGTTCCCCTCCCAAAAAATATTTAAAGGCTGTTAGTGAAACTTCCTGAATGTGAAAAGGAAACCTGGCAGCTGCTGTGGCTGATGAAGATGAGCCTTTTTTTTAAATATCAGAGAGGACTTTTATGATGCCCAGAGAGGTAATGTTTTATCTATCCATTTGGCCATTCATCCAGCCAAGAACGGAAATTGAAAATGCGAATAAAATTATTAATAAATGTATTATATTAATCAAATTGATACAGCTTTTGATACATGGCCTAGGTCTGGTTGGAACAGTTCTCTTGTGTTGTGTCTGTCTCCTATTTTGCTAAAACGTGAGACAGAGTGTTACCCCTGTCTCCTCTGGATTGCACTTAAGTCGCTCTTCTCAGATTATGGGTGTATGTTCCCTCCGGTATCTTCTGAGCACAGTATAATATGTAACGTTTGTGTAATAGAAGAGATGAGTTATTGATAATAGCTGAAGTTAGATCAAGTAGCGTTTTGGGTCTACAACATGATGTTCTTTTGAGAGTTCAAAGAGAAAATGTTCCAATTTGTCATCCGACTAGAGAAATAATGGTAATTATTCTTTTAACTTCCATTGGGACTGATATCATGCTGTATGAGTGCTGCATACCAAAGAGGGTTGATGTGCACTCTATTGTGAGTATCTTTATAATGGAATACTGATGCACCACAAAACTATTACATTTATCTTTAAATGTGTTTTTACTTTGGAAATTTCATGTTTCAATTGAATTTCAATGCAGTTAGGGTCATCTTATAACAAAAGGCAATTAGTCTGTATCATATTTAGTTGTGGTTATACCCATGTAAGGATGTATTGCTTCTTTTTATGTTATATCCAGCTAAATCAGTGGGAAAGAACTTTGAGGAAGCTGCTGATGAAATATTGAAGAAACTTCTAATAAAGTTTTTCTGTGAGCTAATGGAGACCATATTAAAACCGCCTTGAACTAAACCACCTAGTTTAGTGCCAGGGAGCGGGAGGTGGAATAAAGGAAGCTGCACTTCACGCCAGGGACCTGCTGCCCAAACCGATGCCTCTGGTTGGAGGCTGGGATCTGACTTTTCATAGGGAGGGATGGGAAATATGCCAGGCCACAGATAGCATTATTTCATCAAAAACGTCGTTCCTTTCTCCTCTTCAGCAAAAGGAATGGGATATACTGTGGATTCTTTAGCAGGGCCCTGAAAAAGTCCATTATTTTTTTAAGTGTTTTTGTTAGACTAGCAAGGTTTTATTCTTTCTTTTCCTTTTTTCATTTTCCATCTCATTCTCTTTTTTTTCCTCCCATGTGTGCCTCCAGGCATTTACTTGTCATCCATCATTAGCTTTGTCTTAAGAGCTGCCGTCTGCGAGCATGCACTGCGTCAGCGGTGTGCAGACAAAAGTGGAGAAAGGTTCGCCCGGCGTTGCTTTGACATGTTCAAAGGGAGCCACTCCATCACTCCGGGGATAGAAGGGCAGGGGCAGGAGCGGGGAATGGGAAGGCAAAGTGAAAAGTTCCTCCTGACGTTGTATTGCTCTGAGGAAATATGCTGTGAAAGAATCTGGCTTTCTGCTTTCCTGCCTGGGACTGTGGAGTGAGGCTTTTTTATTCTGTGAGAAAGTGTAATTATTGGTTTAGTAAAAAAAAAAAAGGTGTTCCTTTCAGAGCATTCAAATTGCTTTAATTAGCTGCAAGATACATACAGCAGCGCTTGGGTTATTTAAAAGGCACCGTGACGAGTCAGTCTACTGTGCTAGCTTTATTTTTAGCTCTATTTTGATATCTTTCTCTCTAAATGTTATACTTTCCCTTTAAAATAAAAAAAAAAAAAAGGAGCTGTCAGCAGGTTTGAAATTCCAGGTTACCACTCAGCAAATGCCATCCCCATCAGGGAGGTGTACACCAGTCCTGTGGGGGCACAAAGCACCGAGCCTGCCCGGGACCTCAGAGGAAAGGCTGAAATGGGCCGGCAAAACCCAGCAGATCTGTGTGCAAGTCTGCGTGGGCAGCAGCACCCCCCTAAAACCAAATTCCTGCCAAAGAGCCCTTCCTGCAGCGGCATTTCTCTCGCCGCGCTCCCCTGGCTGGTGCATGCATTGTGAGCAGCCTGCCCCTGCCAGATGCTGTGCCCAGCTGGGAACGCAGAGCAGTGAGAACTGCAGACAGAGCCTTGCACATATTAGCAAGACATTTGTGCCTGCTGAGCTACTGTAACCGCCAGCTTGGTGTGCGCTGTCATTCCCTCCCTCTGAATGCACGTGTGCGTGCATGCGTGTGCTTATATATACAGTATATACAAATAGTAGGGGATGTATTTTATAGCTGGAGGTGGTAGGAACAGGTTTTCACCTTGAGAAACACCAAGAGATTAAAAATTAGGTTGTTCGTAATCAATCAAGGTAACGCTTCATCAGGTGTTAAAAAAAAATAAAAATAAAACCGGACACAAATAACCCATGCAAATTAAACTGTATTCACCTTTCGTGTCAGGACTGCTTCTGTGGCCCTTAAATCATAGGCGCTTTAAAACCAAGCTTAACATTCATTCTCAAAATTGTCATGCGATTCATTTGCATTTTACAATTTATTTATTTATTTTTACTCCCCGTCAGATTGGTGTCACTGTACGTCTACCTAGCAATTTACACGGATTTTATTTGAGTGGAGTTTGATGTCTGTTATGATGAAAATGTCAATGTTCTAATGATTAAACTGATCATTTTTTTTTCTCCCCTTTTCCAGAAACAGCATAGCTGCCTCAGCAGTGTGTGCCTTCAATCTCAGTGCCGTTACTCAGGCATTTAACGGCCCTTTCCGTTACCAAGAGAACCCAAGATCAGCCTGGCTGCCGACAGCAAACCCCATCCCAAATTTCCAGGTACTGCTGCTGCCCTTTGGTTCGCTCTAGTGCTTTTCATGTTCCGTCATCCCACTGGATTAATTTGTACGGGGCTTCTTTTTCCAGGTAGACCCATGGTGCAGCTAAATGACGTTCTTCCACCTTTCTGAGTATTTTGTTCTGTGGAACTCCTTGCCACATCTTATTGAGACTGTGGGATTCGTGGGAAAATTTGAGTCTTTTTACAGATAAGAATGTTCAAAGCTTTCATAAGAATGAAGAATTTTTAATATTTGTGGGCCAGAGGTGTTCTTCTAGGTAAAAATATTTGGAGGAGAGGTTTCCTTCAGAATATACCACTGAAATCTCCCCATTGAAAGCCTTTGAAAACCACTTTCTGAAACTACTGTGATAACAGCCTATGGAGGAACAGCATCAGGCTCGATCGTAGAATCATAGAACTACTTGGGTTGGAAGGGATCTCAAAGATCATGTAGTTCCAACCCCCTGCCACAGGTAGGGTCGCCAACCACTAAATCAGGCATCAGATCAGGCTGCACAGGGCACCATCCAACCTGGCCTCAAATGCCTTCAGAGGTGGGGCAGCCACAGCTTCTCTGGGCAGCACCTCACCACCCAAATGGACTCAAACAGGGCAAATCCACTCTTCCTACCCTCTTGTCCTTGTTACACATCACATTGACATGTGAACTCTGAGCACATGGTCCTCACGGGGGACATGCAGGCACATCCCCACCAAAGCTTCAGATTTAAGGGCTGAAAGCTGAAGCCAACAAGCTACAACGGAGACAACCTGTGTTTTTAAACAAGAAAGGTAATCAACTGTGTAAGGATGTGATGAATTTTTCATCACTTAATAGGGCCCCAAAGGCAGACAGTGTTTCAGTGCGAGATGGATGTCTTCCCAAGACATGGTAGCTCAGCCAGAAGTTGTTGACACATTGGAGAAGTGACTGGTGGAAGAGACCACATCATGATGGTCACAGAGATTCCTTTTAGCCTTAAAAATCTTAGATTTTATGATGAGCAATTTTCCAGAGTTATGAGTTAAGGCCAATTTGAAATGTATAGACCAAACTTATGCCTAGATTCTGTCAATGCAGCACAAAGTACGCATTTGACAGGTCCCACAGTTCTAAGTCCTTTGAAGTGAGGGCCCATTTTACAGCTCAGTCCCTTCCCATCTGGAGTATCCCAGGGAGGACAGGCTCGTCTTTCTGTCCTTGCTTCTGCACAGTGAATATTTCCATCCCAATTGTGTGAATCTGGTTCTGCCTTATAATGGCAGAGGTGCTGAGGCTGCCTGCAAGTGCCATCTGCCTTCAAGCTGGCGATGTCAGGGGCCTTCCAAAAGGGACTCTGCAGTCAGCTGAAATCACTGCAGGAGCCGAGGGGAGGCAAGTCTGCACCCGAGTTACTCCTGAGGAACATGACTTCTCCCTCTGAATTCCCCCACAGCACCTGAGAGAGGACTTCTCCCTTTGTAAGGTGGGACACGCTTAGGCTGTTGATCACATTTGTTTTGGAATTCAAAGGGAATATTAAGGTTAAATGAGAACCAAGGACTTTCTTCTGTCCTTTGCTGGGCTAACCCTGGAGGAATAGAAAGGACTTTGGAAAGCATTTCCATGTAGTGAAAAGTATCAGATAAAATGCGGAGTGCAAAGATTGCAGCAGCAAGATGAAAGAAAAGGGTCAGGGGAAAATAAGGAAAGAAAAAGAAGATATGTGGCAGACAAAAGGAAGATTGCAAGAAGAGATTAAGATGTTTTTCAAGTACAGGAGGAACAAGAGGTCAGTGAAGGGTCTTTACGAGATGACAAGGGTAATTTAGTGACAGAAGAGGCAGATATTGTGAAAAAAATTAAATTAATTCTTTTGCTTCAGTGTTCACAAAGGAGGATGAAGGAAAGATGCCAAATTTTTTTTGTTCAGAGAGGAAGGAGAAATACTGAAGGATATAGAGGATCAGGGCAGTGCAGATAATCAGGAAATTAGAACAAAACAAAATAAAACCAAACCAGAGGGATGCTGTATCAGCACACAGGCTGCCAATAGCCCAAAAGGATTATCTGTGACTTGATGAGAATAGAAAACAAAACCAACAATGCCATTCCTGCCACTGGGACTCCTCCTTCAGTGATGCTCTAGAAAGGAAAGAGAGTGGGGAGAAAAGCAGCCATAGCAAGAGGGCAATGTAAATCAGAAGGAGTATAGGAGACAGCAGCAAATATGTAACTGAAAAACTTTCGGAACTTGGGATGAAGCAGTAGAGAAATAAAAAGACATCTGGAAATAATAACAAATTAACTAAAAAAAAGATATTAAAGGCCATCTAAAGATGTATTAAAAAAACCCACTGGTGTATCCTTAGTTTGAGTACTTTGACCAAGTTTCTAACTGATAAGCAAATGACCACGCTCATAAGTGATGTGAACTCACATCACCCTGTTCACCTAATTCATACAAATTCCAAAATATTGGTGGTGGATTTTTACACAAACCAAGTTCTGTACAACACTGACAAATGTATTTGTTGTAGAAATAGGTTCTTAAAGGCTTGACAGTTGTAGGACTCAGTATACCAGCTGTGGGATTTGATTACACTGATTGCGTAAATGTGACCTAAATTCCTGTGAGCTGATAAGAGGAGCTCTACATGGTGCGCCTCTGAAAGGTTGCCATGCTGCGGAGTTGCTTTGATGCATATGGGAAGGTTGTACACTGTAGCTGGAGTGCAGTAGATCAACAACCTAATTTGCAGTGTGCTAGCTTTCCTTCCAAGGAAAGCACAAATACCTGGACCCAAAATGAAGAAAAAGAATATTTTTTTTCTAGTGAAACTTCTCAGATGTGGTCATTGATTAATGAAAGGTAGGCCTTGAGCTGGCGTTTGAAAGGCACAAGGTAAACTCTCTTCTTCCCCCCTCTGAGTTCTGTCTCCGTTGATGCTGGAGGATGGATTCACCGAGGTCAATCTGCACTGCCTATGAAGTTAGAAGAGGGAGGGGGCACTTAGTGGCTAACCTGACTTGGGTTAAGGTGAAACTGGAGGGATCTGTTCAGAAGAGAGAACACAAGAGAAAAGCGGTGTGATGAGTTGGATTCTTTGATGCAAAACCAACCAGTTTTTCAGGTTTTTTAACCTCCAGATTTTGTGCATTATACAGATTGAGAAGCCAAGTAGAGTCTAAAGATTATTTTAAATACTTCAAGGATTTATTGCCACAAAATCTTTATTTCCCCTAACTTTAAATCTCTCTTTCTATACCTAGCTTTAATTCCTTTTTTCCGTTCTCAGTTTGTTAATACCTTTTGCCCTTTGGTTGCTGATTCCAAGGTACCCCAAATAAATGAAATGCCACATTGCTGGTCTGCAGACCAGTTGGGACGAACTGTTTAATAGAAGCGAGCTACAGGCCAAAGCCAGCCATAACCCATGCCAAGGAACTGATGGTGGGACCCTCACAGAGACCTCCCCAGGAAATCAACAGGGCATGGCTGGTTGTAATTGAGCATTTCCAGGTTTGGTCTTGGGCTACTGAGAGAAAACAGAGGCGCTGAACTTCCGTCTTCCATGTTTAGTGTGGGACGCTGAGTGATGACAGCCCGAATGAGAACCTGACGGAGAGAGTCCTGCAGGATGCGCAGCGCTTGTTCCTGATGAATGACGTGGTGCAGCCGGTCACTGTAGATCCATATGTGACTCAGGACAGCATTCGATTCTCTAAACTAGTGGTTGATATTGTTCAGGGGAAGGATACTCTCTACCACGTGATGTATATTGGAACAGGTAAGATTACTAGAGCTTAAGAAAATTGCTTCCACTCCCTAATAGACCTAGGAGCACTGGGAGCCAGCTAGTGACACCCTCATACAGTAGTCATTCAGGATCATTTTGGCACAATACTTCATGGAAGTTAGTTTGCCTGAATAAATTAAAAGCAGAATGGAGGACTTGAGGCAGATTCCCAAGTGAATTGGCCATAAATCTACTGTGTGTTTGAAAACAACAATAACATTTTTCTTCCTTTTACAAATCATGTTTCAACTAATCAGACTAATACATAGCAATGGGGAAGAGCAGAGGTCACCAAAATGTTCTGTGGTTTTGTGCACGTACATGGCCTTTCTGCGCTACAATGTACTCACCTCTAATAACCAATAATAATTGTTAACTTCCAGGCTTGCCTGAGGTTTCTCTATGCGCTTCCACAAGCCTACTGGGATGTGAGTCCTTGTGCCTTCAGGAACGAGCATGCACTGAAATGTGATGCAGATGGGGATGCTGAGGCAGTGTTTTCATGCATACTGATAGTATTAAGTATATGATTTGAGTTTCTTGATTTCTACTGCCATCCTCTAATTAGCAGGACACTCTGCCTTTTCTGAAAAGCACAGATATCTTGGATAAATGAAAGGTGCTGAAGAAGGGTAAAGCGTTATTAATGCTTGTCTTAGCTCATACTCGTACTAATGACAGAGGTTAAATTAAATAACTTGATTAATCAGAGCATATGGCCACCCTCATGGGTATAATGTTGTTATCCTCTATTGCAGAAGCTTTGACTTTAGAATAAGACGGATTGCCTCCATAAGTGTTAGTTTAATCTCAGATCTGAATGCAGAGTCATTGCTTCAGTCTCATGTCACCACCCTCCCAGACTGTTTTATTTAACTTTTACTTCCACTTGCTTCAAAACTGATCATCTTTGATGTCTTCTAGTAACATTCCCACTGTGGGAGCCTCCCTGGACATTGATTATGATGAGAAGATTGTAGTTAAATGGGAATATGACATGGTTCTGCCATTTTGATATCTTAAATTGATATTTTTAGCCAGAAAGTTTGGGGTTATTTCTGTCTCGTATCAGTTCTATGGAAAAGCCTTCTGCCATAACATAAGCTTCTAATTCATTTGATTTCTTGTCCTGATTGGTGGTGACTGAAGACAAAGTTGTGCTGGACTTGAAATGTTTAAAGTAATCAAGTTCTTAAGGAGAAACAGCCCTGCTCCAAGGTAGCGCTGAACACAAAACCAATCCTGAGAAAAACCAAACCCAAAAACCCAAACTTGGGCCTCAGCCTCCTTCCACACTTAAGGTTCTGCTAAGCAGAGGGGAAAAAAAACAAAAACAAAAGCTTTGCGTTGCAGCCAACCCCACTGCTGTAAATTGTACATTGCTGAGCTTTGGCACCAGTACAGAAGTGATCTGGATAGAAAGACTGAAGTTCAAGAACAATTGGGACTGACAGACCTCTTTGGGGGTTTTAATGAAAAACAGCGTGGGTACCCCCTTTTCCCCATCATAAATTTTCTGCAGTTTTTCAGATCTTCAGTTTGTTTTGCTAAGAGCACTGTGAACACGAGCTCTACGTGTTTC
The DNA here is from genome assembly GCA_024606505.1 of Aquila spilogaster. NCBI lineage: Eukaryota > Metazoa > Chordata > Aves > Accipitriformes > Accipitridae > Aquila > Aquila spilogaster. The sequence continues at coordinate 24,415 of JANHGO010000739.1, forward strand.
TGCGTATGCATTGCTGATGCTGTAACATCCCCTTGTCAAGCTAGCAGGATGGCTTCCAGGAAGAGGATCAATTAGACTCCTGACCCATGCAGTCATTACGGAGGCCTCTGAGATTTCCAGCAGGGCGGCTGCATCTGTTGTCATTTGTCATGACATCAAATCGCACCGATCTGCTCCATAAACCAAAAGAAATATAGACTTTGAGGCACCAGAAATGATCCCTGCTATCTCAGGTCACCTTCTTTACAGCTCACTGGTAACAGGACCAGGCTCTTTTCTGCCTCAGTGCTCCAAGTGGGAAATATTTCCAGGTACTCACTCCTCAGATGGCTCAAGTCCTTCTGGTTTCTGTAATGTCTGAGAGCTGCCTAGGATCGTAACCGTGGAGCTGGGGCCTTCTATGCCATGGGCAGCAAGTGTGTTCAAATTAGAAAATGGCACAGAACTGGGGTTAAAGTCACTGCATAACATTAGTATTTCAATCTTTAGATAGGTGTGACATGAAGCCAATGTCTCCAAGATTTACTTGTGCCTTGTTTCTTGTTTTGCTAGAGTATGGCACCATCTTGAAGGCCCTTTCTACCACTAACAGGAGCCTGAGGAGTTGTTATTTAGAGGAAATGCAGATCCTCCCTGATGGACAACGGGAAGCAATCAAGAGTCTCCAAATCCTGCACAGCGACAGGTCGCTCTTTGTGGGCTTAAATAATGGAGTGCTGAAAATTCCTCTGGAGAGATGCTCCATGTACAGAACAGAAGGGTAAGCAAATTTATAGCACTGATAGATTCCACTTCAGCTTAAAAAGAAAAGCACCAGGGAAACATATTCCAGCCTGGTTCAGTATAGAATGCTTTTTTTCATCCCTGAAAGACAAAAGACACCACTGAAAGCGCATCTCCTGATAGACACATTGATGACAAGAGCAATCAGAATGAGCAGTATTTTTTTTGGTAAATATTAATTAGTCCTCATCAGAAATTAATTGTGTGTTTACCAAGGAAGGACTTGCAATATTTACTTCTTTTTTTTTTATTTTTTAAAGAAACTTGACATTTCAGTGTTGATTTTGTTAGCTCCGTGTGTTTTGCTGACTGGGTGGCTGCAGGTGTCTGAGGCTGGCTTGCAGCCGGCCTATCCCTGCTTATCTGAGTGATCACCTCTCAGACGTCTGATGAGGCAGGGCTGCATTACATGGCTCCTTGTTATTGCTTTTGGAAGCCAATAGCTCATTTCAACTAAGTGTGACACCTCCTACACCTGGATAGATTCTGTGTCTTGATTGCACCTAGTAAAGGGAGTAGGAAAAAACATATATTTTTAATTATCAGCCCTGACTCCAGAGCAGTTGTCCACCCAGAAACAAGTGCAAGAGGCTTTTGGATCTGAATGGTAGCCCTTCTTCCTAGCAGGTGAACCAGTGTGAAACCTACTGATTGTGTGTCTGCATCTCTCAAAACATTCCTTCTCCTCATCTGCCTCTGCTTTGCTTTTCTTGATGAGAGTTTTGCCTGAAACTGATGTCCTCTGTGCTAGACAAGAGGAAGGAATTCGTTAGCACCATCTAAACGGACTCCCTCTTTCACAGCCTGGTGCGACATGTCCCTGTTCTCTTGCCAAAAATCTAATACAGAAAATGTCACAATAATTTCATTTTCAACAAGTAGAGTTTTATCTATCAGCTTGTACTAAATTCATGTCTGTCTCAGTATAAAAATGATGGCTTTTTCTATTTTTGCTGAGCCTCTTAATTATCTCTTTAGAAAATGTATCTTGGACATTACTGCAAGTTAGGCTCAGAAGTGTTTAATGTGTAAAGGTTTAGCTGCTTATACAGAGAGGCTGACACCAAAGTGTTTTATGGAGAAAGAATCACAGCTGGAAAATGCCATCCCATCCTTAGCTCTTAGAAGCAGAGATTTAAAAAGGTAGAACATAACAGCTGTCTTCTCCAGCCTGTCCTGGAGAGTTTCAGTTTGGGAATATTTATGTGTGTATACACATATATGATCCAGTTTCAAGACAAATGAGTTCTTCCTTTTCTTTCTTTTCCTAATCTTGAGTTCAACTTTCCGGTAATTTATAGATCGTGTCCCAGTTTCAGCCTGTATAAGTACACTGTATGACAGTTCCATTAAAGCTCAAATGGTGGAGGTTTGTTCAACTGCCTATAAAAGGAACAAGCAGGAAAAAAACACCACAGCAGTGGTTGGGGGATAGGAGCACCATCCACCTATGGCCTGAGGTCCTCAGCATCCTCCCCTGCTGATATAACTTTAGTCCAGACTGACTAGCTTCGTACTTCTAGGCAATGTAAGCCAGTCTCTGGGCTATAGCACAGCACGTGAGATGCAGACTTCAGACAGCAATGTGGGTTGCATACATTTGGCAATGTGAGAGGTCAGAATTTGCTGAATTCCAATGCTGGCCAGATTGGAGATTGTGATGGATCCTTTGCTCCATGGCTGAGTCATGTGGAGGGAGTGTGCACTTGCAAAAAAGAAGGAAGTTTAGGAAAGCCAAGGAAGGCTGCTATTTGTGTATTTTAAAGGTTGTTTGTGACACCATTATTAATTATAAGCTAAGCTTTTTCTTCAGGAAGTTATTCAGCTGCCATTTTTTTTTCAGCTGGAAGTTTTGGAAGCCGTTTTCCTCTTAGCACCCTGGCAATGCAGGTGATAAGTCAACTTGGTCTCCTTTGTATTTCTTTCAATGCTGAACTGTATTGAGAGGGATGTTTTAATTTCCTCCAGTGCATTCCACCTGGCACTTCTCCTGGGCTGTGATTTATTGCTCATTGTTGTGTCTATACTTAATACATGCCAATATACAGCCACCACAGGAAGAAGGGCTCCCACCTCACAACAGCCCCGGTTACTTCTTTGTCATGCTGTGACTTCTTGACCGGCCTCCCTGAAAAGCTCTGGTTTCAGCAGTTTTTATAATCGAATCGTTTTGATGGGGGCTCAGGAAGCTTTGAGGTGAGGGAGAATTTGTGCCTCCCAGACAGGAATACCACAACGCTGTTTATTTTCTTTGGCTCTGCCTCATGTTATCAGGAAATTTTGCAGCCTTTTACACCCTGGGGGCTGATGTGGGCTCCCGATTGCTGACTTAGAGCTCTTGCCTTCACCTTGCCTTCTCCCTCGAACAGGCGATCGTGTATCGAGGGAACATTGATTCTAGCATTGATCCCCTCCAGCAATCCTCGCTGCTGTGCTGCTGTAAACCTTGGGGCTTGTTACCAAGGCTCAGAGATGCGGCAGAGGTAAAGGCAGCAGCAAAAGGAAGAGGTGGAAAGGGAAAAGGATTTCTGCCATCTTCTTTACTATTTGTTTATTGACGGCACCAATTTAATCTCTTAAATGGTGACCAGCAGCTCAGCCCCATGTCTTGATGTAGTTCTTTGACCCAATATATTTCTGGGTGTCTGAGCAGTGCTTTGTGCGTGCCCACTGACTTGTCTCAATCTGTCTTTTCAGAACAGTGAGTCTTAGCAGCAGGGCAACGGGAAGACATCTGTAATGTCAGCTGCCCAAATTTACAGGCTGGACTTGGCTGCAGGGACCTTGCTTGTGTGTGTGTTTTCCTATTGTGCCTCAGTGCTGCTGTTCTCAGTCTTGCTGGAGAGTATTAGGAAGATGTCCAAAGCAATCTCTACAAGCCCTTTGAACATGTAGTGTTTTGAAGGCTGCTTTGCTGGGTGGTAGCTTGGCTGTGCTTGCTGCAGGATTTTGCATGGCTTTGAAATCTTTGTAATCTCCCTGCAATTTTCAAATGAGCTTGGATTTTTTTTTTTTACCTCAAGTTGCCCCCAAGGTTTGGGGATGGATAGTTGGAGAGCCAGCATCGCAGCTTTATCACTGACACCGCCAAAGCTCCGCATCTCACCACGTGTGGGTATCACATCTGGTTGTGTGAGTGTTACCTCAAGTCGACCTGGTGGCACTGGAAATGCTCCTGCTTCTGAGGCTATACAGAGAGACGGATCCTCTTGTGTGCTACTGTGACAGTCTCGTTTGAACTCTGCCTGCTTTTCTGACCCTGTTGCAGGGTTTGCTGTTGAGTGATGCTGAGCTTTTGCCCTCTTACTTGGCCTAAATTCTATTGCGCATCCCCTCCGGCCATGGTGCTTAATGCAAAGCTAGCAGAAATGACTCAGCTGACAAGTACTCTTATTTGCTGACTTGAGATCTTGTGAGAAACAGAATTCACCTCTAAATAGCTCTGGGCCAGTGATCAGACAACTGCGTACATATAGGTGAGTAACTCTTGCTGTGGCCCCAAGGATTTTGGGGAAGAAAAGGGTCAACAGCCACAGTAAGGAAGCAGAACTTTTTGCCTTCTTCCTCCCTTTTGTGCCCACTTCTCCAAAGTGCAGTCTCTCCATATCACCCTTTAAGAGGTCTGAGATATCACCTGGGGCATTGCTTTGATGGTTGCTGTTGTTGCTAAATCCTCTGTAAGAAAGGAATGATGAAACATTTGAATTTAGGGCTGCAAGAACAAACTTAAAAAAAAAAATAATACTGGATTTCAGAAGTGAAGGGGATTTAATTGAATGAACAGTACAGACTGTTAGGAGATCTAAAAACTTGCAATATGGGGGGAAAGAGTCAATTGAACATGGGCTGGAAATCCACTGACCTCTGCATCAGAGTGACAATTGTTCCTCCAAGGACAAACAAGGAATGATTGTTGGGTAAAAAACACAGAGAGAAAATGGTGGAAGCGGTAGGGAGGGAACAAAGGAAGACTGTTGTTCGGTGGAGCCCAGCAGCAGCAGATCACTGAGGCGATGCTGATGTTTCATTGTTCACCTAAGGCTCTGAAAATCCATCCCCTTCCTCCGAGCTGAGGCTGTCGAAAGTCTGGCCCAGATTTTGTTTTGAAAATGTTCTCCTTGAGAGTTTTTAAAAATATCCAGCACATTGAATATCCTTTTAAAAATAGAGGCAGAAGGAAAGGTAGGAGCCTGTGAAAATGTGCTCACAAAGCTTATTCATCAATTTCCATCTGCTTTGGCTAATTTGGCTGCTTGAATATTAAGGAAATTGACTAATTATTGTACCACCAATAATTCTCTGGAAGACTTCATAGGCATAAAGGAGAACACTCACCCCAGTCTTTTGTCATCTCCAGTATCCAATAATACATCAGAATAAATCACGGAACATCTGTTTTGGCATTCTGGTTGCATTTAAGTAAATAGCAAGACTCCCACTGACAGAGAATGAAGACATCAAACAGAACCGTGATCGCTAAAGCTCTTGGAAAGAATAAAGTTTGGTAGATGAAATGGATTTGTGTTCTTTAAATAGAAGTGCAAAATTATACCATTTTCTCTATCCTGAAAACACATTTGCATCTGCTGTAGCAGGCAATTACTCCCATTTTCTTTAATGTAGCTGCTTATATATGTAAAGTTAAGCACATCCATACTCTTTGCAGGATATGGACCTTTAAGACTCAGGGGGATGGTGCAGGTCAAAGAAGTCTGAATTTCAGAGAGCAGTTGGAGAGTTTCATTTGAACAGTCTGAGGAAGGGACATGGCTAAGTGTGCCTGAAATTGGGAAAAAAGGGGGGCAAAGGTAAGTAATATAGTGAGCAGGGGCATGTTCCCGGTGAGATACCAGAGAGATTGGTTTTCAGTTTCATCTTATTTGACATTATCTTTAATGGCATGGAAGAAGAAAATAGCATACTTTGTAGATGGCATTTAAGTACAAGGGAATCACAAATAGCAGTGAGGAGAGAAATGCAATGTGGTTCCAGGAGGGAGAGCAGCACGAAGCTGCTTGCAGAATAAGTCTGTGCTGAGAATGCCGGTGCTTGCAATACTGAAACAGAGAGAGCACGGGATGAAAGAGTGAAAAGGGCTCTGCTCAGAACCAAATGAATTATTACGGTTGTTCCCATTCCTATTAAACGCACAAACTACCAGCAAGTTTTACATTCATTTTAACCTGTCTGCACGCTCTTCGGGCTCGCACTTTTAAGCTCTGAACTATTGAGATGGCCCCAAGTGAATGGTTCTGTGGCAGAAGGAAAATTTAGCAGTAGACGGAGACTGAGGCTGTACAACTGCTAAAGCAGATGAAGGTCACTTCAGAAATTGCTAGGTAAAGTCAGCTAATTTCAGGGCTTCTGTCTTCTTACTGTCCTGACTGGGTTGCAGATTTGTTCTGGGGAGCTTTGGAGCTGCTGAGAGGGAGGAAGAATCTGAGAGATTGAATGTGCTGAGGGTTTTAGTTTGCTCCTTACTTTTAAAGCATCCTCCCCATGTGATTTGCTCACAAGATCAGGAGCGGTTTAGGCTATGGATCCTTTCACCTCTAGCAGACTGGCTAGGGGCCAACTCAGATCAGTGATGTCTAAAAGTCATTACTATCTGATACCTGCTAGGTGGGCTATGTGAAATTAGTTTCAACACAGTGGCGACTGACAGGAAAGCAGGTAGTTTTCTCGGAATACATAATGTTAAGATGACATCGATTCTACTGTTATACAAACAAGATTAATAACTGAAGCTTCCAGCAAGCCCCAGGGCAGATATCCGTTGCACCTGTCAATTCTTGCAATTTGCTTCTATTAGGTCATAAGATTTGTATTCTGGGTAGTGGTCACATCCAGCGACATGGCTCCTGATGTCTCCAGCATCTCTGCTACCACGTCTGCTTCACCTCACATCTCAAGCTTCCAGTCTGCATTTACAGTGTAAGGCATTGTAAACGTTGCTACCCTGTGACTATATTGCTACAGATGCTTCATCAACTTTTTATTAGGAGATGTACTGTTCTACCCGTTTGGGGAGGAGGAGGCAACTGAACCCAGGGCAGATTTGTTTTTGCTGTTGTTTTAAGCATGAAATATAAATACATAGAAGTGCATAAAATATGTATGGATTGTAGAAAAACATATCGTACTTCTGTCTGGTGTCTTTGACGTGTCAGAATGCCAAAATACTACAGATGTATGGGAACTCTCCAGTCTGAGGAGGGGTAGGGCTGAATTTCAGGAATACCCATTTACTTAAGTGACACTGTCATTTTTTAAGAAGTGGAGTCGACATCATTTGGTGGTGTTTTTATAGCTCTGTGGGAAAACACAATGGAGACTATATTGGCAGGGTCATTTTTCCTCTTACACAGTGTTGAAATAGTTCTGCATTGGGCAAGAGATGTTAGATCCTCAGTGTTGTGATTGGTGGCCTAATATTTCTTTGCCTTTTCCAACATGAATCTACAAACGCTCTATCTAGTTGAATCTGCATCTTGTTGAGCAGAAATTCCAGAGCATAACAAAATCCGACTTTCACAACAGAGCTGCTTGAATATGGATTATTTTGTGCAGCCTGGGTGATAACTGTAGACTGTTTTAAGGTTTCTTCATCGTCACATACATTTCTTTTTAAGTGTTCTGTCTTTGCAGTTTTCTTTTCCTTCCTAAGTTGGCATTTTAACGTTATTTACATCCTTAAATCATCAGCATCTTCCAGAGACTACATAAAGCACCTGTCTGACCCCCTAAGCAGTGAATTTGCTCTCATCTAAGGCAACCTTTTCCCTGTATCCACCTACAGCTTCAGGCTAGAGGAATTTGCTGTGTTGACACAGAATTCTCAGATCTGCAACCACGGAGCAGAAATGCAAAAGCAGAGCACGTCTTAATCTGACAGCCACCTTCAGACACTGACTGACACAGGGCAGAGAGAGGGAATAACACTGGAGTGCACTGATTTGCCTAAGCTGCCTTTCTGCTTCTCTCTGCCTTTTGCCATATGGCAGCCCTGGGGGGCATGTTTTCTTAAGGCTCAAAAGCCTGCTGAGGTAGGAAATGGCTGTGCTTCGCGATCCAGACAAATGTGCCCCACACTCGGGAGTTCCTTCTGGCTATTCCTTTCATTAGGACTCTAATAGTGACCGAATTTTCTTGTGGATGACTGATCCTATCACTGGTAGTCAGTGGTCCTCTGTGCTTGTGTTTCTGTTAGAGGTCAGTTTTGTTTGGCGCAGTGACAAGAGTTTCTAACAGTGTTTGTGGAGCAACGCTTATTCATTTTTTTTAATAACCTGCTTCATTGATGTAAACATAAATCCAGATTTAATCAGAACTTTTCTCGGGATGGCATTAATCTTCATATTTGAATAAATGCAATGTTGTTTTATTTTACGGCTTTAAAAACAAAAATAAACACCTATCCAATAAAGAAGTCAGTGTTGCTAAAAGATGATGGAATGGGATGTCAGAAGGTAAGAAATAGAATCATTTGTTGTGTAAATTGTACGAGGCCATAATCTATAAACCACAATCGATTAAAGAGATATTGAAAATGGTAGGGCAGGAGGTGGAACCAGCAAGTCAAGGTCCCTGATGAGGAAAGGAAAATGAGGTGAAACTGTCCATGAAAATCCCTTGTCTGTGCATTGTTACTTTCAAAGAAGCTACGTGTGTTTGGCTCATAAGTGGACTTCAGTTCTAGAGGTTGTTTAACGCCATGGCTTTAATCTATGCGTTCAAAACAAATCATGTGCAGAGCACCAGTCAGTGATGCTAAGCATGTGTGAGTGATAAATTACACGTGCACACAACACACAAACATTTCAGCTTCTCTGCCTCTTTGTCCAGTATCAAATGCCAAAATACTGAACCTTAGTTCTCCAACTGATCATCAGTTGTAGCTGCTGTGGTGGTACCTGTGAGCTCTTCCTGAGCAGTGCCCCATTCTACAAATAATTGCTTATGAAGTATGTGTTACTCGTCTTGAGCAAAGGGCACTAGCGTCTGGCACAGAATGTTGCTGCATTCACCAGCTGCGAAATGAAGCTGCTGCTTGACCACCACCTCACTAAAACAGCTCAGTTCCACTTGGCTTCTTTCCTCAGTGGAGAAAGATAATGGATTTGCACAGATCAGTAACTCATCTCTGCAGTTTGAATTTTTAAAGGTATCAAAATTAGAAGGATTGTTTGAAGGTCTGGTGCTTTTTCCTCCTTCCTAATCTTATTTTCTTAAGCCATGAACATCCTTTTGATTCTTATTCTTCTCTTTTCATTCCATCTGGGTTTAGGGAAGATAGAAGTCCGCTCTCCCTTGCACGGACTATTGAGGTTGTCAGTAATTATGATTTGGTTGGCTGGAAGCTAATATGATTATTTGTTTAGTTCATCCCCTCCGCGTGTTGATAGCAATGGGACAGTAAGCTAACCTTGTCAGGAAATGCCTGTCTCTAAACACAGCCACATGCCAGCAACTAACAGACAGAGCTAATACCCCTGTATTGCTTGCGAAGTGCTGCTTTCTCGGAGATACCTGCTCAAAGAGTGGAACAAACCAATGTGAAATTCTTAGACGTCAAAAAATAGCAAGAAAGAGATAAATGCAAAGAGGGAACAAAAGTTGGAGAGCAAGCACATCCTGAAAGATGAGAAGAGCACAGTCCTTTAATGTGAGTGCTCTGGATGATGTCTTCTTGGTTTTTGGTGTGAACAGGCTCGTTTGCCGTCTTCTGTCTGGTCCTAAGAATGGGAAAAGGCTCCAGTAATTCTTTCTTTCCTTTGGTCTGTTGAAGACTAATCTCTTGGGTCTGATTCTATTGATTTGATGATCCATTTATTACACAGTCTAAAGCTTTTTAGCTCACAGGGTAAAACAACCAAAAGATGAAGTTATCCAGACCCAGAGCAAATTAAAGCAGGAATGAGAAACTTTAGAACTATGGGCTTTTAAGCTTTAATGAAGATTTTGCAAGAAGACGTCATTCAGGCTATTAAACAGTCTCCAAATCCTCGTGTTATTTAGAATAAGAGAATGCTGCTGTCATTTTGCAGCGCACCGTGGAACAGTTGTTCTTTTTAGGAAGCAGGTGTGCTCGCTGATCCATCATTATTGTGTTCTTTAGACACATCCAGTCCCCTTGAAGAGGGCTGCTGCAGCAGTGTCACACATCTGAAGGTGGAGAGCAGAGGTGAAGTTAGGACACAGGACAGGGCCTGAGCAGGGATGTGAGAAAGGGAGATACCTTCAGAGAAAACCTTGGCGCTAGGAGGACTTCTGCTTTAGTCCATTGACTGCTTTATCTGTGATCCATTCATATTTTAGGAGGGATGAGGTTCGTCAACAGGGACTATAGTACTGGGACCAAGCCCTGAACCACACATGGAGTGCCCATGCCTCGTAGGTGCCTCCTGGTTCCCTATAGCTGCCTTTGGATTCTGTTCATTTTCCCTTTCCTTTTCCTTTTCCCTGTTCTTCTAAGGATTGTGAGTATGGATGGAGCTGACATGGCCTCATTTTCATAGTTGTGTCTCCAAGTAGCCCCTCGGGCACAGGGAAGCAAAAAAGTGCTATGATCTCCTTTTCCACATCACAAGCCTGTGATTCTGTTGAAGAGGTTTGGGCAGGACCAACACACTGGAAGCAGAAGCCTTTTTACAGTGAATGTTGTTAATGAAGGCTCAGCAAGCCAGGCTTCAGAGGCACTGTGAAAACTCTTCTGAGTCATAGCTAGGAGTTTCCATTGACTTCAGAGCACTTTGGATACTGTTCCAATTGTAGAGTCTTAATCCTTTGTGTTATCCCAGATGACTGCTGTAAAAATGATTGCAATAGCCAACAACAGGGAGCCTTACAGCTCCCAGACAGCAGGCAGCAGGTGAGCTCTTATGAGTAAGATCTTATTTTCATGCAAATGTCTTTAGTAACTGAGAATAAGAAACCGGAGAAAAAATAGCTTGAATAGGAGACACAAATGGAATTGTTTTTCAATTGAGCATTTTTAGTGTATGCCATTATGGCTCAGATAAGACATTTACTGCAAGGCAATGAATTAAAGTGAATCGCTATTGATAGTAATGCCCTGTCATAATAAATCCAACCTCTTAGATATCCATCAAGAGGTATTCTCCTGAGTCCTCACCGAATGCACTACAGTCAGTAGATGGCCAGAGATAAACTGGGAGCATGAACCATGTGGTATCATCAACATTTCACTTCCACAGACATCCCACTTTTGGGGATTTCATTACATAAGTCATTAGCATTAATATAGCCAGCATTAACCCACCACGCTTGGGTTGTGTTTTGGGATAATGGGTTCCCTCTACCTGTGTAAATTATGATGGGAAGTGATACTGTGCCATTAGTCCCTCGAGGCATTCCTAGCCTGTCGCTGAGTAGTCACTGTGTGTGGTTTTCGCTGCTGCGTGTATGGTATGAAATTCTGGCCCCACTGAGCCAATGGCCAATGTCCCATTGTCTTTGAAACATCAGAATTTCATTATGGCATGTTAACTTCCTTCTATCTCATTTTGCAGTAGTTACACAGTGTCTCTCATGGCTTTGGGACCCCAGGCCCGCGCGTGAGATTTTTCGGCAGTATCATAATACGGAATGAGATTTACACATAAACATTTCAATTTATTTTGTGTTCTGCGCATAGGGAAATGCTATGATATCTTTCCATTTTCCACACCACAGTGCCCGATTTGCTAAGAATAACAATACATTTCTGAAGCATTTTGATCCGTGTATGCATGCATACATACATATGTATGCCTTTTGCTGTGTGCTTGCTGGTGTGGTTTTATCTCTTAATGACATAAATAGGGACATATATTCTAAAGATATTGTAAAGATATAAATTAGGGTGAATTTTGAAGCGTTCACTTACAGTACTTGCCAGAAATGTTCTCTTGCAGTAATGCACATTGTAATGCTTTTTTGTGCTTACAAAAGGAAAAAAAATGGAGCAAATTGTGTGTAAGTAAATAACATTCCTCCTCACCCCGAAGTGTACCGCTGTCAGCTGATATAATAGGTTTCTTACCAGAGTTGAGGCATCAGAATGGGCTCTGAATCCTGAAGGGAGGCAGACAGCATAGCTATTTTGTTTTTAGATTTCAAATGGTTTTGAGGGCCTGCCGTTAGATGGGAAGAAGTCCCGGTCTTTGATGGCTGTTAAATTACAGAGTGTGTGTTTTGACAGCCCAGCAGAGCCCAGGCCCATCCCAGATGGCAGCAGCAGTGGGGTAAGGATGCGTTACATCCAGCAGCCAGAGCACATAGGCAGCTGTAGCTCCCTGCTACCAGCAGAAGGCTTTTGCCATGGCTGAGCATCACAGCCATCTCGCGGTGCCCATCAGCTGGGGACAGAACAAGGCTGAGCCACCCGTGCTGCATCAGGGACCCACAGCTCACTGCTCTCAGCCGGTAGCAGCACATTAGCTGCATGACACGCATTACGAATAGTGCCAGCAAAGTGGCCAGTGCCTAACCGGGATATATTGCAGCCTGCGGAGTGGCTGAGGGCTGCAGCTCAGAACATATGGAGATTATTTCCTGAATTTATGCAGCACATGTTTTCCTATAAATTAAATTCAGAGAAAATGTGTATCATAATAGGGTGATGCTCACAACAGCCTTCCCTGTTATGAATTACAATGACCTCTCCCTGCTCGCAGGGTGCCCAGCAAAATGGCTTCATGTCATCGGAAACAATAGCTTGTACTCAGTGTCAGGCCTGAAAGCGTGACCAAAGCCTCTGTAACTAAAAGCAGGGGCTTTCTTCTCCCCTTATTTCTTTCCCACTGCTTCTCTCATTATTCTTCTTCTCTCTAGAAACCACATCACTCCCTGCTGAAGTGCTGTTACCTGGGCTGCTGCTCAATCTCTTGTGAGGGGCTGCAGATGGCCGGGGCAGCTCTGGGGATGGAGGCAGCCCCACTGCACACATAGGGCAGTGTGGGATGCCAGACAGTAGGATCGGGGTGTCTAGCCAGAATAAAGCAAAGCATGTGTCCCTTCTGTGTCCTTGGACTGGGGATACAGAGTCTTTTCTAAGCAAATATTTGATGTTCTGTTGCCTGGGGCTGGGACAAAATCATCTTTGCCTTTTCCTTGGGTGTTTTGAAGCAGCTGGAGGGAAAATGATGCAGGCAGTCCTTGTAACTACCTTCCTAAATGAGGAAAGATAAAGTTTTGCTCCTTACAGCTCAGTTTGTGAAATCTTTAGTAGAGGAAATGTCTTTCTGCAATGCAAGAGTGAAGTGGAAATTTGTAATTAAAACATAAATGCATATATGCGGGTATATGTATATAGATGGTGTGTATATATATATATATACAGCAAGGAGTGCCAGACAACAAAACAGTCCAGGGTTTGCTTTGGGGCAAATGGCTGTGGAGTCGGTAAAAGCTGATAGAGCATTTTCAGCTGTGCTTAGGGAACATGCTTTCTCATTTGTGGCTGATTACAGACTAATAGGATTTCAAAGATTTCTGGGAGGGAACAGTTCACTTCTCATTGCATTTGATACTTTTTTTTTTGATGTTTCATTTATCATACTGATACCAACCCTTAGAATAAATTTTATTACTCTCCTGTTCTGTTTTTGAACTGAATTTTAACTCTTGGTCCCTTGCTGCGGCCTAATTGGCAGTTTTCAAATCATTTGGGACTTTTGGAAAGATACTGGCAGCCCTTCTGTGTGATAGAAGGGAATGGATTGTTGGAATAAAAAACAGTATTGCGAATCTTTTGGGGTTTAGTTGTCTCTGCTTTGTCTTTCGCTAACACGTGCATGATGTGGCTGGTAATCTTATTCTTTTTCTTAATGAAAATTAACAATTTGAAAGCAACTAATGGGAACAGCCAATACAGCTGAATTTTATTGGTACAGACTAATTCTGTGACTGACCTTCTCTGTTCAGTGGCAGTAGGAACCCTGGTTATTTTTCTTTAGCAGCTCACATGTTGGGAACACACAGCCTGTAAATATGGATTCAGGAGGAAAATGAATACAGCAGTGTTCAAAGCAGCCAAAAGCTTAGAAAAAATGTTCTGCTGTGACTTTTCCAAACTGACATCTTGATGTTGGGATTATAAATGAAACCATTGTGCTGGCAAATGCCAGCACTAATAGGAAGCCTTTATTAGTGGTCCGTTGGCTAATTCTGCTTGTCTAACCCCTTTGGATGGACACAGTGTCAGAAAACATACTCACAGAGGTTGCTTTGTGTG